>JAVIAB010000159.1:46313258-46325758 GCA_032433765.1 Megaustenia siamemsis
ACATTGCCAACATATAACCACCTTCTTCTCTTGTTGTCTCTTCTCATCACATAACCAACATATGACCACCTTCTTCTCTTGTTGTCTCTTCTCATCACATGTCCAACATATGACCACCTTCTTCTCTTGTTGTCTCTTCTCATCACATGACCAACATATGACCACATTCTTCTCTTGTTGTCTCTTCTCATCACATGACCAACATATGACCACCATCTTCTCTTGTTGTCTCTTCTCATCACATGATCAACATATAGCCACCTTCCTCTCTTGTTGTCTCTTCTCATCACATGACCAACATATGACCACCATCTTCTCTTGTTGTCTCTTCTCATCACATGACCAACATATGACCACCATCTTCTCTTGTTGTCTCTTCTCATCACATGGCCAACATATGACCACCTTCTTCTCTTGTTGTCTCTTCTCATTAAAAGACCAACATATGACCACCATCTTCTCTTGTTGTCTCTTCTCATCACATGACCAACATATGACCACCATCTTCTCTTGTTGTCTCTTCTCATCACATGGCCAACATATGACAACCTTCTTCTCTTGTTGTCTCTTCTCATCACATGGCCAACATATGACCACCTTCTTCTCTTGTTGTCTCTTCTCATCACATGACCAACATATGACCACCATCTTCTCTTGTTGTCTCTTCTCATCACATGGCCAACATATGACCACCTTCTTCTCTTGTTGTCTCTTCTCATCACATGACCAACATATGACAACCTTCTTCTCTTGTTGTCTCTTCTCATCACACGGCCAACATATGACCACCTTCTTCTCTTGTTGTCTCTTCTCATCACATGGCCAACATATGACCACCTTCTTCTCTTGTTGTCTCTTCTCATCACATGGCCAACATATGACCACCTTCTTCTCTTGTTGTCTCTTCACATCACATGACCAACATATGACAACCTTCTTCTCTTGTTGTCTCTTCTCATCACATGGCCAACATATGACAACCTTCTTCTCTTGTTGTCTCTTCTCATCACATGGCCAACATATGACCACCTTCTTCTCCTGTTGTCTCTTCTCATCACATGTCCAACATATGACCACCTTCTTCTCTTGTTGTCTCTTCTCATCACATGACCAACATATGACCTTCCTTCTTCTCTTGTTGTCTCTTCTCATCACATGACCAACATATAACCACCTTCTTCTCTTGTTGTCTCTTCTCATCACATGGCCAACATATGACCACCTTCTTCTCCTGTTGTCTTTTCTCATCACATGTCCAACATATGACCACCTTCTTCTCTTGTTGTCTCTTCTCATCACATGACCAACATATGACCACCTTCTTCTCTTGTTGTCTCTTCTCATCACATGACCAACATATAACCACCTTCTTCTCTTGTTGTCTCTTCTCATCACATAGCCAACATATGACAACCTTCTTCTCTTGTTGTCTCTTCTCATCACATGGCCAACATATGACCACCTTCTTCTCTTGTTGTCTCTTCTCATCACATGACCAACATATAACCACCTTCTTCTCTTGTTGTCTCTTCTCATCACATGGCCAACATATGACCACCTTCTTCTCCTGTTGTCTCTTCTCATCACATGACCAACATATGACCACCTTCTTCTCTTGTTGTCTCTTCTCATCACATGACCAACATATGACCACCTTCTTCTCTTGTTGTCTCTTCTCATCACATGGCCAACATATGACCACGTTCTTCTCTTGTCTCTTCTCATCACATGACCAACATATGACCATCTCTTGATTATAACTGATATTTTTGGATGCCTTGTCATGTCTCATATTTATACATTTCTGAGAAAATATTGAGTGATGATAATATAATATAAGAAGCGACATCCATCTATATATCGCGGTACTGATATCTCCTTGCCTGTAATAACATTCCCCCGATATCACTGGTCAAATAAGAAAGCTCAGATTATCACATCTGATTTCTTTTCTTTACCATTCCCTCCTTGTTATCGTTCTACTTTTTCACATTTTTTAATCTTCTAATTCTTTTTTCTTCATTCTCATTAAATTTCTCCCTTTATTATTTGTCTTTCTTTTCTTCTTAATCAGTCTTACAGCGTCGATGGAAGAAATCATGTTCGTCTTTTGCTCATTTGTTGGCCTTTGCGGCTGTAATGTTTCCTAGTTTTTTTTTCTAGATTTCAATCAATCCATCTTTTACTCTTATTATATTAATATATTGCTCTTATTATATTAATATATTGCTCTTATTATATTAATATATTGCTCTGATTATATTAATATATTGCTCTTATTATATTAATATATTGCTCTTATTATATTAATATATTGCTCTTATTATATTAATATATTGCTCTTTTTATATTAATATGTTGCTCTTATTATATTAATATATTGCACTTATTATATTAATATATTGCTCTTATTATATTATTATATTGCTCTTATTATATTAATATATTGCTCTTATTATATTAATATATTGCTCTTATTATATTAATATATTGCTCTTATTATATTAATATATTGCTCTTATTATATTAATATATTGCTCTTATTATATTAATATATTGCTCTTATTATATTAATATATTGCTCTTATTATATTAATATATTGCTCTTATTATATTATTATATTGCTCTTATTATATTATTATATTGCTCTTATTATATTAATATATTGCTCTTTTATAGTTTTGATTATGGTTAATCGAAGGCCCCGGTATCACTACAAACGAATTAAAATCCATAATTGCTCAACCGCCGTGCCAGTGAAATCATCCGAATTAACATCTCATCTCATTGAAGGATCCAAACAAAGAAAGACAGCTGCAGTACCCATCATAGTAGCCACAGCACACGCCAAAAGACATAAGGCGAAGCCACACCGAAAGTGAACGCGACCGAACTTTTCTTCGTCATACAATATCATCATCCACCGTAAGCAATCTGGATATCGAAACACGATCCGGATGAAACACACAGCTCACGGTGTGCATAGAGCACTAAACTCAGTAGCTCCTGCAACAAACCGGACTTGGAATTTGAGTAAACTGCAACAAGGAACACTTTTCAGATTAAACTTCAATTGTTTCTGTCACTTTTCCACCATATTGACCGGAAGTCCGGAGCAATCTTACGTGGTTTCCTGCTCTTCTATTGCCCTCTTCTGCTGTTATTCCTCCGAGTGTTTCTAGTATTCTGTTTATTCACCATTTTCTTAGTCGGCCTCTTGGTCTGGTGTTCTCGTATCGTTTGTTGGTAACTCGTTGTGTTAGATTTTAGTTCTTTATGTCTAATCACATGCCAGAACCACTTGATCTGTTGTTACTTTATGTTTTCAATATCTGGTTCCGTCACTTGTTTTTTTTTTTGTAACACTTCATTTCTGATCTTATCTCTCAGGCTATACTTGTCATGCGTCTGACACACTTCACTACTGTGGTGGTTATTTTTCTAATAGTTCTTGAGTCTAATGTCCATGTTTGGCATTGGTAGCACAACAATGAGCTCACTTCGCTTCTAACGATACATCTTTGTTAGACTGTAGTGGTGAGATCTGCCCGATAACATGACAAGCTTTGTTACATCTTAAGTCTAATGTCCATGTTTGGCAGTGGTAGCACAACGTTGGGATAAAGATAGTCTTATAAATAGCTCACTTCGCTTCTAACGATACATCTTTGTTGGGCTAGCTCCCTTCGCTTCTAACATTACATCTTTGTTGGGCTAGCTCACTTCACTTCTAACATTACATCTTTGTTGGGCTAGCTCACTTCGCTTCTAACATTACATCTTTGTTGGGCTAGCTCACTTCACTTCTAACATTACATCTTTGTTGGGCTAGCTCACTTCGCTTCTAACGTTACATCTTTGTTGGGCTAGCTCACTTCACTTCTAACGTTACATCTTTGTTGGGCTAGCTCACTTCACTTCTAACATTACATCTTTGTTGGGCTAGCTCACTTCGCTTCTAACGTTACATCTTTGTTGGGCTAGCTCACTTCACTTCTAACATTACATCTTTGTTGGGCTAGCTCACTTCACTTCTAACGTTACATCTTTGTTGGGCTAGCTCACTTCACTTCTAACATTACATCTTTGTTGGGCTAGCTCACTTCACTTCTAACATTACATCTTTGTTGGGCTAGCTCACTTCACTTCTAACATTACATCTTTGTTGGGCTAGCTCACTTCACTTCTAACGTTACATCTTTGTTGGGCTAGCTCACTTCGCTTCTAACATTACATCTTTGTTGGGCTAGCTCACTTCGCTTCTAACGTTACATCTTTGTTGGGCTAGCTCACTTCACTTCTAACGTTACATCTTTGTTGGGCTAGCTCACTTCGCTTCTAACATTACATCTTTGTTAGACTGCAGTGGTGAGATCTGCCCGATAACTTGACAAGCTTTGTTACATCTTAAGTCTATTTCTATTGCGTGCATGTTGCTATATGTCAATGTGCTGCCTAAATATTTGAATTCCTTGACTTATTTTAGGACATTGCCATCTATCTGGTGTCTTGTGTTTCTTTTGATATCGTCATTACATCTGTCTTGTCCAAGCTGTTTATTCATGGACATGAAGCGAATCATGGACAGTAGACAAACAAATGGAAAAAAAACGATTAGAGGCCACAGAGATGGGATTTATCAAACGAATGTTGAGAGTTTCCTGGACAGATAGAGGGACCAACAAAGACATTCTCAAGGAGGTCAGCACAAAAAAAGCTATATAAAACATCAGAAAGAAACAATCAACATTTTTGGGGTACATCATGAGAAGAGGAAAGTTGGGATACTTGGTTACAACTAGAAAGAAGAGGAAAAGAGAAATCGCGGACGACAAAGAGAGAAAATACTGGATAGCTTGGTGTCATGGGGGAGCCGCGATAGCTCAGTGGTTAGTGAACTGGACTGCAGAGGACAACAGGCAGGGTTTGATCCCAACCGACGGCTTCCGGGTTCACCCAGCCTTAAATGGGTACCTGATTTTTTTCTGGGAAGTAAAGCGGCACGGGCGTAATACCGACCACATTACCCCAAAAATCATGTGCTGAAGGTCTGTAAAATTTATGGTCACTAACATCATGTTCCCTATACGCCACTTGGCATGACAGGGGCTCTTTACTTTTTTTTTATTTTTCATAAACTTTAGTGTCATGGCATGGAAAACAGTGAACAACAGAACTGATACGATGCACTGTAGATAGAAGATTGTGGAGGGACATGATCGCCTACGCCAGCCGGCATGGCGCATGATGATAATATTTGTGCCGATTTCGATATGTTGTTATATAGCATTATTAAGTCTGTCCAGGTGTCTGCTACTTTTGTTTCTATCAAAATATGGTTCACAAGGAGTCGGGACTCTTTCCTGCATCGGACCATCTGTTATTCTTTGTTTTTTTTTGTTTTTTTGTTTTTTTCTGATTATTTGAAATTGTTTTCCAAGTGTTGTAGACATGCCCCTCACCTGAAATCATTCGCTGATCAATCGCCTCGGAAGCTTCCTGGAAGTTGAAATAATATTCTTTTATTGTTGTTGCTTTCTCTCATGTAACGCATGAAACGTTCAATGGCTTGATCAATTTGACAGTTTTATTGATTATTTATCTATTTATTATTTATTATTTATCTATTTATTATTTATTTATTTATTATTTATGTATTATTTATTTATTATTAATTAATTAATTTTTATTTGTTTATTATTTATTTATTTATTTATTATTTATTTATTTATTGATTATTGATTATTTATTTATTTATTTATTTAATATTTATTCATTTATTAATTAATTTATTATTTATTTATTTATTATTTATTTATTATTTAATTAATTAATTATTTATTTATTTATTTATTATTTATTCATGTATTTATTATTTATTTATTATTATTTAATTATTTATTTATTTATTTATTATTTATTTATTTATTATTTATTTATTTATTATATTTATTATTTATTTATTATTTATTTATTAATTATTTATTTATTATTTATTTATTTATTTATTATTTAATTATGTATTTATTTATTTATTTGTTTATTATTTATTTATTATTTATTTATTTATTATTTATTTATTAATTATTTATTTATTATTTATTTATTAATTATTTATTTATTATTAATTATTTATTTATTTATTTATTTATTATTTATCTATTTATTCTTTATTTATTTATTATTTATTTATTATTTATTTATTATTTATTTATTATTTATTTATTATTTATTTATTTATTATTTATTTATTATTTATTTTTGGTGGGGGGAGGGTGTTTACTATTTTCACTTTTTAACAACAAAATACTTGATATTTTAAGATACACTTTTACAAATGTATTAATATCATTCTTATTACATGAAATAAATTACATTTTTCTTCTAATCTCTTTCCTCAATTCTTCAAATGAAAGAAGCTTGTTTTTTTTTTAGTCCGAGTCATCTATGGACGTTGTGAGAACACCATACTCAAGGTCCGACCACGAAAATGATGGATTTTATTAAATATTAGAAACACAAGGAAACATAACAGGAGAGGCGAACAGAAGAGAAAGATGGATTGATGGAATATTAGAAACACTAGGAAACAGAACAGGAGAGGCGAACAGAAGAGAAAGATGGATTGATGGAATATTAGAAACACTAGGAACATAACAGGAGAGGCAAACAGAAGAGAAAAAGATGGATTGATGGAATATTAGAAACACTAGGAACATAACAGGAGATGCAAACAGAAGAGAAAAAGATGGATTGATGGAATATTAGAAACACTAGGAAACATAACAGGAGAGGCAAACAGAAGAGAAAAAGATGATTGATGGAATATTAGAAACACTAGGAAACATAACAGGAGAGGCGAACAGAAAGAAAAAGATGGATTGATGGAATATTAGAAACACTAGGAAACATAACAGGAGAGGCGAACAGAAGAGAAAAAGATGGATTGATGGAATATTAGAAACACTAGGAAACATAACAGGAGAGGCGAACAGAAGAGAAAAAGATGGATTGATGGAATATTAGAAACACTAGGAAACATAACAGGAGAGGCGAACAGAAGAGAAAAAGATGGATTGATGGAATATTAGAAACACTAGGAAACATAACAGGAGAAGCGAACAGAAGAGAAAAAGATGGATTGATGGAATATTAGAAACACTAGGAAACATAACAGGAGAGGCGAACAGAAGAGAAAAAGATGGATTGATGGAATATTAGAAACACTAGAAACATAACAGGAGAGGAGAACAGAAGAGAAAAGATGGATTTTATTAAATATTAGAAACACTAGGAAACATAATATTAGAGGCGAACAGAAGAGAAAAAGATGGATTGATGGAATATTAGAAACACTAGGAAACATAACAGGAGAGGAGAACAGAAGAGAAAAAGATGGATTTTATTAAATATTAGAAACACTAGGAAACATAACAGGAGAGGCGAACAGAAGAGAAAAAGATGGATTGAAGGAATATTAGAAACACTAGGAAACATAACAGGAGAGGAGAACAGAAGAGAAAAAGATGGATTTTATTAAATATTAGAAACACTAGGAAACATAACAGGAGAGGCGAACAGAAGAGAAAAAGATGGATTGATGGAATATTAGAAACACTAGGAAACATAACAGGAGAAGCGAACAGAAGAGAAAAGATGGATTGATGGAATATTAGAAACACTAGGAAACATAACAGGAGAGGCGAACAGAAGAGAAAAAGATGGATTGATGGAATATTAGAAACACTAGGAAACATAACAGGAGAGGAGAACAGAAGAGAAAAAGATGGATTTTATTAAATATTAGAAACACTAGGAAACATAATATTAGAGGCGAACAGAAGAGAAAAAGATGGATTGATGGAATATTAGAAACACTAGGAAACATAACAGGAGAGGAGAACAGAAGAGAAAAAGATGGATTTTATTAAATATTAGAAACACTAGGAAACATAACAGGAGAGGCGAACAGAAGAGAAAAAGATGGATTGAAGGAATATTAGAAACACTAGGAAACATAACAGCAGGAGAAGCCAACAGAAGAGAAAAAGATGGATTGAAGGAATATTAGAAACACTTGGAAACATAACAGGAGAGGCAAACAGAAGAGAAAAAGATGGATTGAAGGAATATTAGAAACACTAGGAAACATAACAGGAGAGGCGAACAGAAGAGAAACAGATGGATTGATGGAATATTAGAAACACTAGGAAACATAACAGGAGAGGCGAACAGAAGAGAAACAGATGGATTGATGGAATATTAGAAACACTAGGAAACATAACAGGAGAGGCGAACAGAAGAGAAAAAGATGGATTTTTATTAAATATTAGAAACACTAGGAAACATAACAGGAGAGGCGAACAGAAGAGAAAAAGATGGATTTTATTAAATATTAGAAACACTAGGAAACATAACAGGAGAGGCGAACAGAAGAGAAAAAGATGGATTTTATTAAATATTAGAAACACTAGGAAACATAACAGGAGAGGCGAACAGAAGAGAAAAAGATGGATTTTATTAAATATTAGAAACACTAGGAAACATAACAGGAGAGGCGAACAGAAGAGAAAAAGATGGATTGATGGAATATTAGAAACACTAGGAAACATAACAGGAGAGGCGAACAGAAGAGAAAAAGATGGATTTTATTAAATATTAGAAACACTAGGAAACATAACAGGAGAGGCGAACAGAAGAGAAAAAGATGGATTGATGGAATATTAGAAACACTAGGAAACATAACAGGAGAAGCGAACAGAAAGAAAAACTGCAATTTATATGTCCCCTCGACGCTGAAAGGACAGCTAGGAAGGAAAGAAGAAGAATGTTTTTTTTTCTATTTCAGAAGAGACACAAATGTTCAAAGTTTTGCATAAAAAACAAAAGCATCATTGACAAACAGCTGTGATGCATATACAACATGGCGGACGAACCTCTCTTTTTGATTGGACAGCCACGTAATCGTTGAAGATCTTCAAAGCCAAGGACGGTAACTGCTTGTTAGACTTTGAGGTCTTGTAATTCTCACACGCGATCCAGAACTCGATGTTCTCGTCACTGTGCTCGGTCAATAGGAAACCTCGGAACAACTCGAGTCCGGCTGGGGAATAGAAGTCGGTCGTGCTTCAATACAACATGACAGGTGAGATATATGAAGGAAATTGAGGGAAATATGTCTCATGAAATAGGTGTTGTTAGAGGTTAGAATCTTATCATCATCAAGTACCATGCCTGCTGGCGTAGGTGATCATGTCTTTCCACAAATCTCCATCCCCGACAGTTATTTATTATTTCTGTTGTTGACCTTCTGCTAAGCCATTCTCTTAAGCTGTCTGGTATTTTTTCTCTTTGCTTCCCTCTTATCTCTTCGTCCCTCAATTTTCCCAGTTGTTACAATATATTCCAGCTGTTCTCTTCTTATTACATGGCCAAAAAATTATGATTGTTTCTTCCTAATATTGGAAATTAGCTCTCTCTTTGCTTCTGCCTCTTTCAGAACATTTTCATTACTCTTCTTAGCTGCCCATGGTATTCTCAACATTCTTCTGTAAAATCACATTTGTACAACCTCTAGTGATTTTCTTGTTTGTTGTCCTATTGTCTATGATCCACATCCATTTCTTAAGACTGGTTCTACATAACATTTAAGAACTCTTTTTCTTGTTTCTATTGTCAAAAATAGAGTGCACAGTATCTTCCTCATTTTTTTTTAGAAAACTGCTTTTGTCTGAACCATTCTGTATCTCACCTCTTTTGTACATCTTCCGTCTGAGGTTAACAAAGTTCCCAATATTTAAATTCATTTACCTGTTTTAATATTGTTCCACTTGTCTTTATTTTGCACTGAGGTACTGTCTTTTTCTTTGTTCCGTCCTTTGCGTCATTACATAATGAAATCGATATCAGAAATGAGAAGATAGGGGTAAGAAATGAAATAGAATTTGATTGGGCAGAGAAGGCATAGTCTGACTTAACCTTAAATGGGTCTTTATTTATTTTTATGACAAAGGAAAACAGCACTGGCGTAATGCTGAACACATTGCCCTTTCATGCACCCGCTTCCTCTCATACCATGACAATCACCACAGTCCGTCTGAAAGAATCTCTGTCTCTAGACAGATCTCCCACAGAACGTTACATTCACCTCAGTCCGTCTGAAAGAATCTCTGTCTCTAGCCAGATCTCCCACAGAACGTTACATTCACCACAACCCGTCTGAAAGAATCTCTGTCTCTAGCCAGATCTCCCACAGAACGTTACATTCACCACAGCCCGTCTGAAAGAATCTCTGTCTCTAGCCAGATCTCCCACAGAACGTTACATTCACCACAGCCCATCTGAAAGAATCTCTGTCTCTAGCCAGATCTCCCACAGAACGTTACATTCACCACATCCCGTCTGAAAGAATCTCTGTCTCTAGCCAGATCTCCCACAGAACGTTACATTCACTACAGCGCGTCTGAAACAATCTCTGTCTCTAGCCAGATCTCCCACAGAACGTTACATTCACCACAGCCCATCTGAAAGAATCTCTGTCTCTAGCCAGATCTCCCACAGAACGTTGCATTCACCACAGCCCATCTGAAACAATCTCTGTCTCTAGCCAGATCTCCCACAGAACGTTGCATTCACCACAGCCCGTCTGAAACAATCTCTGTCTCTAGCCAGATCTCCCACAGAACGTTGCATTCACCACAGCCCATATGAAAGAATCTCTGTCTCTAGCCAGATCTCCCACAGAACGTTACATTCACCACAGCCCGTCTGAAACAATCTCTGTCTCTAGCCAGATCTCCCACAGAACGTTACATTCATCACAGCCCGTCTGAAAGAATCTCTGTCTCTAGCCAGATCTCCCACAGAACGTTACATTCATCACAGCCCGTCTGAAAGAATCTCTGTCTCTAGCCAGATCTCCCACAGAACGTTACATTCACCACAGCCCGTCTGAAAGAATCTCTGTCTCTAGCCAGATCTCCCACAGAACGTTACATTCACCACAGCCTGTCTGAAAGAATCTCTGTCTCTAGCCAGATCTCCCACAGAACGTTACATTCACCACAGCCTGTCTGAAAGAATCTCTGTCTCTAGCCAGATCTCCCACAGAACGTTACATTCACCACAGCCTGTCTGAAAGAATCTCTGTCTCTAGCCAGATCTCCCACAGAACGTTACATTCACCACAGCCTGTCTGAAAGAATCTCTGTCTCTAGCCAGATCTCCCACAGAACGTTACATTCACCACAGCCAGTCTGAAAGAATCTCTGTCTCTAGCCAGATCTCCCACAGAACGTTACATTCACCACAGCCTGTCTGAAAGAATCTCTGTCTCTAGCCAGATCTCCCACAGAACGTTACATTCACCACAGCCAGTCTGAAAGAATCTCTGTCTCTAGCCAGATCTCCCACAGAACGTTACATTCACCACAGCCAGTCTGAAAGAATCTCTGTCTCTAGCCAGATCTCCCACCCTCTTCTGTTGTCAAGTTCAAGGTCTCATAGATATCTTGAAACCACCTTCTTCTTGGTCTGCCCCTGATGCGTCACCCGGAAGCCATAACTGAAATTATTTTTCTTTCCAGCTCGGTGTGTCTTTTGACATAGCAATATTATTTTTACTTTCTCTCTAGAATGGTGTTTATGAGCCAGTTCATTTTAATGTATACATCTTTTAGTGTTTTCATTGCTCTTTTCATTATCCGAGGTATCGTAAATATTTTCTGTAGCATTTTGTTTGGAATGAACCAATTTTGTACATAGTAATACATTTCCAAGAACTCTGTAACGAATTCTTGGAAAAAGACAATCGAAACCGAAACTTACTCTTATCAAATAAAAGATTCTCAAAAGACTTGCTCCATTCCTTAACCTCCTCAGGGTCTACGGTAGCAAGCCGTCTAGCGCCGTCTTCTTTTCCCATAATGCCCAGGGTGGAGTCCGTGTGACGTCGACGCAGAAATAACATCTTCCGGCTAAGCTTCTTTGCTCTAAAGGAATAAAGTTTTGGAAAGTTAAATTGAAAGGAAGATTGAAATATGTGGAGGAATAACAAAGCAGGAAAGAGAGAGTGTGTGAAATTATGATTTATTAATTTGTGTAATTAGTGTAAGATGTAATTAGTGTAAGATGTAATTAGTGTAAGATGTAATTAGTTTAAGATGTAATTAGTGTAAGATGTAATTAGTGTAAGATGTAATTAGTTTAAGATGTAATTAGTGTAAGATGTAATTAGTGTAAGATGTAATTAGTGTAAGATGTATCATCATCATTAAGTACCGGTCCTGCTGGTGTAGATGATAATGTCTCTCCACAACTTTCGATCTCGACAGTTATTTTCCCAGTTGTTACAATATATTCCAGCTGTTTTCTTCTCATTACATGGCCAAAAATGATGATTGTTTCTTCCTAATATTGGAAATTATCTCTCTTTTTGCTTTGGCCCCTCTCTGAATATTTTCATTACTCTTCTTAGCTGTCCATGGTATTCTCAACATTC
>JAVIAB010000159.1:46328258-46342175 GCA_032433765.1 Megaustenia siamemsis
CCTTTCGAGCCGTAGCCGGCCCATAGGGCGTAGACCAAGATACACCTTCTCCTATATGAATTTTTTGTTCTAGCAGTTTTCTTTTAAAGATATTTTATCAAATCTCGCCATCTGTCTCTGTTCTGTGCAAGCTGCTCTATCTCATTGAAGGAGCCGATTCCTACTGCTCTTGCCTCTCTCATCAATGTTCTTCTCAGTGTCTCCCTGGGTCTTCCTCTTTTTCTTTTACCTGTTTTCCCATATGAGGGCTTGCTTTGCTATTCGATTATTATCTCTTCTCATCACATGGCCAACATATGACCATCGTCTTTTCTTGATTACTGAAGATATTAGTGGTTGATTGGCGATTTCTCTAATTTCCTCGTTTGTTTTGATTTCGTTCCATGCTATACCAAGTATTTTCCTTAGACATTTATTTTCAAATGCGTTCAACTTTGTTTCTATATCTCTTGTTGTTTTCCAGCTTTCACACGCATACGTAAGGGTTGATAGTACATTTGATTTGAATAGTCTAAGTTTTGTGTTTGTGCTGATGAGTTTTGATTTCCACAACTTTCAAGGCTTCTGAAAGACATTGCTGCTTTAGCTATTCTGATTCTAATTTCTTTGCTCGTATCCCCTTCTCGATCAATGTGACTTCAGCGAAACATACAAAACAAAAACAATCGAAATATGTTAAAGAAACTAAAAATGTATATCCTGTATGTCAGGCCGAGGTCAAAATGAAAAGGAAATGGTAACCTGAGTGTGGCTGACGTGTATGTTTCGTTATTAGTTTTACTTACATATCCGTGTGTGTGTGTTTTTTTTGTGTGTTCCTGCTGAAGGCCTATTGAGCCGAAACGTCGTTTAATCTAGGCCGTCCACTATTCACGTAAAGCTTCTAACATACCATTTTTTTCTACTTTTTAATTTGTCCTCACATTCAGCTTTACTGCAGCTTCACATTTTATGCATTCATTTGTATTTCTTTGCCTTAACCACTTCCCAATACGTCACCTGGCGGGACGGGGCTTTTTACTTTGACTTTTTTTGCTTCCGATTATTTTATTTCTTTATTTATTTGTTGTTGTTGTTGTTGTGTTTTTGATAATAGCCTCTAAAAATGGGTACCAGAGATTTTTTCTGGGAAGTAAAGGCGACCTGGCGTGATACCGACCACATCACCCAAAAATGTGCCGCGGTTTTAGAAAGTAAGGTCACTAACATCACATTTCACATACGCCTAGTAAGACAAGGAGACAACCTTCACTTATACTTTAATAATAAGTCTCAATGTGGGGCAGATACCGTGAAGGGATTTGTATTACTTTTGAGCACGTGGCTTATCCAGATCCACTTTCTGCCTATTCTCACTGAACACATTCAAAGTTATCTGCCTTTCTTGGCTATAATGAAAGACAACGGCTATGATGTTATAACTTTGCCACTAGACAAACTTAATAAATAAAAAACCAACGTTTCGAACGTGAGGTCTTCATCTGGGACTAACACAGTTAGACAGTGCACATATCGGTCGATGATCATAGAACACCAAAGAGTGAGAAGTGGGTGCACATATCGGTCGATGATCATAGAACACCAAAGAGTGAGAAGTGGGTGCACATATCGGTCGATGATCATAGAACACCAAAGAGTGAGAAGTGGGTGCACATATCGGTCGATGATCATAGAACACCAAAGAGTGAGAAGTGGGTGCACATATCGGTCGATGATCATAGAACACCAAAGAGTGAGAAGTGGGTGCACATATCGGTCGATGATCATAGAACACCAAGAGTGAGAAGTGGGTGCACATATCGGTCGATGATCATAGAACACAAAGAGTGAGAAGTGGGTGCACATATCGGTCGAAAATCATAGAACACCAAAGAGTGAGAAGTGGGTGCACATATCGGTCGATGATCATAGAACACCAAAGAGTGAGAAGTGGGTGCACATATCGGTCGATGATCATAGAACACCAAAGAGTGAGAAGTGGGTGCACATATCGGTCGATGATCATAGAACACCAAAGAGTGGGAAGTGGGTGCACATATCGGTCGATGATCATAGAACACCAAAGAGTGAGAAGTGGGTGCACATATCGGTCGATGATCATAGAACACCAAAGAGTGAGAAGTGGGTGCACATATCGGTCGATGATCATAGAACACCAAAGAGTGAGAAGTGGGTGCACATATCGGTCGATGATCATAGAACACCAAAGAGTGAGAAGTGGGTGCACATATCGGTCGATGATCATAGAACACCAAAGAGTGAGAAGTGGGTGCACATATCGGTCGATGATCATAGAACACCAAAGAGTGAGAAGTGGGTGCACATATCGGTCGATGATCATAGAACACCAAAGAGTGAGAAGTGGTGCACATATCGGTCGATGATCATAGAACACCAAAGAGTGAGAAGTGGGTGCACATATCGGTCGATGATCATAGAACACCAAAGAGTGAGAAGTGGGTGCACATATCGGTCGAAGTTCATAGAACACCAAAGAGTGAGAAGTGGGTGCACATATCGGTCGAAGTTCATAGAACACCAAAGAGTGAGAAGTGGGTGCACATATCGGTCGAAGTTCATAGAACACCAAAGAGTGAGAAGTGGGTGCACATATCGGTCGAAGTTCATAGAACACCAAAGAGTGAGAAGTGGGTGCACATATCGGTCGAAGTTCATAGAACACCAAAGAGTGAGAAGTGGGTGCACATACGGTCGAAGATCATAGAACACCAAAGAGTGAGAAGTGGGTGCACATATCGGTCGAAGATCATAGAACACCAAAGAGTGAGAAGTGGCCAGGATAAACTGTATTCTCTAGGTGTCGTCTCCACATCGAAGGTTGGCTACCATGGAGCGTCATTCATTCATTATTGGGTGCCGTCTCCACATCGAAGGTTGGCTACCATGGAGCGTCATTCATTCATTATTGGTTACCGTCTCCACATCGAAGGTTGGCTACCATGGAGCGTCATTCATTCATTGGGTGTCGTCTCCACATCGAAGGTTGGCTACCATGGAGCGTCATTCATTCATTATTGGATGCCGTCTCCACATCGAAGGTTGGCTACCATGGAGCGTCATTCATTCATTATTGGTTACCGTCTCCACATCGAAGGTTGGCTACCATGGAGCGTCATTCATTCATTGGGTGCCGTCTCCACATCGAAGGTTGGCTACCATGGAGCGTCATTCATTCATTATTTGTTACCGTCTCCACATCGAAGGTTGGCTACCATGGAGCGTCATTCATTCACCGGGTGCCGTCTCCACATCGACGGTTGGCTACCATGGACCGCCATTCATTCACCGGGTGCCGTCTCCACATGGAAGTTTGGCTACCGTGGAGAACCATTTTGCTCTGTCTCTTGTGGTGAAGGTGCTCGCTGTCATAGGTTCACCAGTCCATCTATTGATGTTATCATCCACGTCAGTCTTGAGCTTTCCTTCTCGCTTCCACATGACGACTAAAGGGACATAACTCTTCATCATGCGCCTTAAAACGGACTTTCACTGGGCGTGGATGCGCTATATTGTTCTGTGCAGTGGAACTGTGATATTTGCGCATTTCGGACCAGTATATCCGACTACAGCCAGGCATTTTTTAGTACCAGTTGCCTTCCTTCTCGAGTCCTACCAACTTGACCAGACTAGACTGATAAGTATATTTCCAGGGACACAGCAAGAGGTGTAGCAGAGTCTACGTTGGATTTTCTGCATCCAAGATAGCATTCGGTTGTTGCTCTTCACATGCCCCCAACATATTATTTGTCTTGTTCGATTTGTGTTCGGTAGTTTTTTTTCTTTTTAACTGTCATCTTTTTTGTCAGGTGTGGTAATTTTATCTGCTACTGTATGCAGTAAACAGTACAACCTGTGGCTGCCCTGCTGCCTTGCAGGTAAGCTCGGGAGAGTAAAAGGCTAAGGGAGGGTACCTTGAAGTAAAACAACCCCGCTTACTTGTGGGTGAGACTTTTTAGTCAAAGGCTAGCGGAGAAAACCGTAAACAAACTGACGGAAGGCAACAGAAGTCCACTATCGTAACTTCTTTGTACAATCATGAATCGCCACAGTTTAAGAGAATGGCTTGGCAGAAGGTCAACAACACAAATGATAAATAACTGTCGAGATCGAAAGTTCTGGGGAGACATGATCACCTATTCCAGCAAGGGGTTAAGGCAAAAAAATGCAAATGAATGTATAAAAATGCGAAGCTGCAGTAAAGCTGAATTGTGAGGGAAAATTGAAAAAAATAGAAAAAAGGTATGGTAAAAAGCTTTACGTGGTTAGTAGACGACACAGATTTGAACGACGTTTCGGCTCAATAGGCCTTCAGCAGGAACAGACAAACAACAACACACACAGAAACTTTTCATTTTTTCAAACTTTTATTCCAACAGGACCGGTTCTTGATGATGATGATGATGATGATGATGATGATGATGTTTGCTTGCGTTCGCCCGGTGACTAAAGTATTATAGATTATTCGTTGACTGTAGAATCCCTCTTCGTCATCCGTCCTTAAAAGGACGTTAAGTGGGCGTGTCTGCGTTGTGTTATGTTTTGCAGTATAACTGTTATATTTGCGCCTTTCAGCCCAACACATCCAACTTCAGCACGAATGATGATGATGATGATGATGATGATGATGTTACCTAAGTCAGAACTTTCTTGTTTGGCTTCTTTTATAAGGAAAAATAATAAACAAAGGATAAACAAAGGATAAACAAAGGATAAACAAAGGATAAACAAAGGAAAGCTGACAGCAAAGACATCGCCAATCACTAACACGCGGCTAATATAGCATCGGGAATTCTCGATTTTTGAACATTCCCGCGCCACGTGACGTCAGATAGGGCTGGTAGTGTTCTGGGCGAGATGTTCGATTTTATCTGTTGAGTCTATGCCTGTCATCCTTGCTTCTCTTATAAGTGTTCTTTTTAATGTCTCTTTATGTCTTCCTCATTTTCTGTATCCTGATGTTTCCCAAAGAAGAGCCTGTTTTGGAATGCTCTTGTTGTCTCTTCTCAACACATGTCTGACATATGTCCATCTTCTCTTCCTAATTGTAGATGAGATCGTTGGTTGCATGGCCATTTCTCTTATCTCTATATTAGTCTTGAATTCATTCCATTGTAGATGAGATTGTTGGTTGTATGACCATTTCTCTTATCTCTATATTAGTCTTGAATTCATTCCATTGTAGATGAGATCGTTGGTTGCATGACCATTTCTCTTATCTCTATATTAGTCTTGAATTCATTCCATTGTAGATGAGATCGTTGGTTGCATGACCATTTCTCTTATCTCTATACTAGTCTTGAATTCATTCCATTGTAGATGAGATCGTTGGTTGCATGGCCATTTCTCTTATCTCTATATTAGTCTTGAATTCATTCCATTGTAGATGAGATTGTTGGTTGTATGACCATTTCTCTTATCTCTATATTAGTCTTGAATTCATTCCATTGTAGATGAGATTGTTGGTTGCATGACCATTTCTCTTATCTCTATATTAGTCTTCAATTCATTCCATTGTAGATGAGATCATTGGTTGCACGACCATTTCTCTTATCTCTATATTAGTCCTGAATTCATTCCATTGTAGATGAGATCGTTGGTTGCATGACCATTTCTCTTATCTCTATATTAGTCTTGAACTTATTCCATTGTAGATGAGATCGTTGGTTGCATGCCCATTTCTCTTATCTCTATATTAGTCTTGAACTCATTCCATTGTAGATGAGATCATTGGTTGCATGACCATTTCTCTTATCTCTATATTAGTCTTGAACTCATTCCATTGTAGATGAGATCATTGGTTCATGACCATTTCTCTTATCTCTATATTAGTCTTCAATTCATTCCATTGTAGATGAGATCATTGGTTACATGACCATTTCTCTTATCTCTATATTAGTCTTCAATTCATTCCATTGTAGATGAGATCATTGGTTACATGACCATTTCTCTTATCTCTATATTAGTCTTGAACCCATTCCATTGTACGCTGTGTATTCAAGCGCGTTTAGTCTTCTCTCAATCTCTTTTGATGTTTTCCAGCTTTCACGTGCGAAGGTGAATGTTGATAATAGTTTGAGTTTAATAATCTAAGATACAAAATATCACACACACCTTATCCATGACGGAAAAAAAAGTAGAACTTGAAATCAACAAGGATAAAACAAAATGAATAATTTCATAACAATAACTCAGAGGACAATATATATCTCAATAGAAAAGCATTAGAAAGAGAAAGTAAAAGAAAAATAGAGTACCCCGTCACGCCAAGTGGCGTATAGGGAATATGGTGTTAGTGACCATAAATTGTATAGACCTTCAGCACATGATTTTGGGGGTAATATGGTCGGTATTACGCTCGTCCGCTACCCAGTACCCATTTAAGGCTGGGTGAACCCGGCAGTGATTTCTGCAATATGTGTCACTTTGGGACGCAAGGTTTCTGTTTTTGAGATTCTGGTTCTGCCCTATGTGCCGTCTTCGGCTCGAAAGGACAATAGATAGATAGATAGAACCCGAAGCCGTCGGTTGGGATCGAACCCTGGCTCTTGTCCTTTGTAGTCCAGTTCACTAACCACTGAGCTATCGCGGCCCCAATTGGGCCAGGTAGACTACAATATAATCCTTGGTTGTAACATAGATCAAGAAGGTAAAACAACAGTCAGAGATCAGAAGCAGGAAAATAAAAGCAGCAACAAATTGTCAAACCTGGAGCAAATAATGAATTCAAAATTTAAAACAATACTTAGTTGCCTGAATACACATCTATCTATCTATTGACCTTTCGAGCCGTAGCTGGCCCATAGGGCGTAGACCAAGATACACCTTCTCCTATCTGAATTTTGTTCTAGCAGTTTTCAATTCTTTTAAAGATATTTTATCAAATCTCGCCATTTGTCTCTGTTCTGTGCAAGCAGCTCTATCGCATTGAGGGAGCCGAATCCTGCTGCTCTTGCCTCTCTTATCAATGTTCTTCTCAGTGTCTCCCTGGGTCTTCCTCTTTTTCTCTTACCTGTTGTTTCCCATATGAGGGCTTGCTTGGCTATTCGGTTATTATCTCTTCTCATCACATGGCCAACATATGACCACCGTACACATTCTGTATCAGGTCTACGTTTCATTAACAAAATCGTTTTTTATGATAGCAGCTTACACATGGATAAACAATATATGACAACGCAAAGTTTGGACGGGGGAAAGATAAAGAATAATAATGACGATGTTTTAACATGGCTTACCTCCAATTTGGATGTAATATTAATATCAATAGTCTAAGGTATGCTGATGACACAGTCTTAATCGCTAAGAGTGAAAATGAGTTACAAGAAATGTTGGACATTATAGTGAAAGAAAGCAAAAATAAAGGACTCAGCCTTAATAGCAAAAAGACAGAGGTAATGGTAACAACAAAGAAAAAGACATCACCTCAGTGCAAAATAAAGACAAGTGGAACAATATTAAAACAGGTAAATGAATTTAAATATTTGGGAACTTTGTTAAACCTCAGATGGAAGATGTACAAAAGAGGTGAGATGCAGAATGGCTCATGCAAAGGCAGCTTTCCAAAAAATGAGGAAGATTCTGTGCAATCCATTTTTGACAATAGAAACAAGAAAAAGAGTTCTTTAATGTTATGTAGAGCCAGTCTTAATATATGGATGTGAATCATGGACAATAGGACAACAGACAAGAAAATCACTGGAGTGTAGAAATATGGTTTTACAGAAGAATGTTGAGAATACCATGGACAGCTAAGAAGAGTAATGAAAACGTTCTGAAAGAGGCCAAAGCAAAAGAGAGCTAATTTCCAATATTAAGAAGAAACAATCATCATTTTTTGGCTATGTAATGAGAAGAGAACAACTGGAATATATTGTAACAACTGGAAAAATTGGGGGACAATGAGATAGAGGGCAGCAAAGAAAAAAAATAACAGGCAGCTTAAGAGAATGGCGTGGTAGAAGGTCAACAACAGAAATGATAAATAATTGTTGAGATCGAAAGTTGTGGAGAGACATGATCACCTACACCAGAAGGCATGGCACTTGATGACGATGAACATTGTGGAACAAAGCTATATCTCTGTCTTGTATTTCTGGGTTGTTGGTTTCTTAATGTGATGAAGAAATATTATCCGCCAGGTTTTACAAAACAGAGGAAGGTGGGAAGTGTTTGTTGAAGACCTATGCTCCACAGGGAGCTGAAAGTGTTTGTTGAAGACCTATGCTCAACAGGGAGCTGAAAGTGTTTGTTGAAGACCTATGCTCCACAGGGAGCTGAAAGTGTTTGTTGAAGACCTATGCTCCACAGGGAACTGAAAGTGTTTGTTGAAGACCTATGCTCCACAGGGAGCTGAAAGTGTTTGCTGAAGACCTATGCTCCACAGGGAGCTGAAAGTGTTTGTTGAAGACCTATGCTCCACAGGGAGCTGAAAGTGTTTGTTGAAGATCTATGCTCCACATGGAGCTGAAAGTGTTTGTTGAAGACCTATGCTCCACAGGGAACTGAAAGTTTTGTTGAAGAACTATGCTCCACAGGGAGCTGAAAGTGTTTGCTGAAGACCTATGCTCCACAGGGAGCTGAAAGTGTTTGTTGAAGACCTATGCTCCACAGGGAGCTGAAAGTGTTTGTTGAAGATCTATGCTTCACAGGGAGCTGAAAGTGTTTGTTGAAGATCTATGTTCCACAGGGAGCTGAAAGTGTTTGTTGAAGACCTATGTTCCACAGGGAGCTGAAAGTATTTGTTGAAGACCTATGCTCCACAGGGAGCTGAAAGTGTTTGTTGAAGACCTATGTTTCACAGGGAGCTAAAAGTGTTTGTTGAAGACATATGGTCCACAGGGAGCTGAAAGTGTTTGTTTGAAGACCTATGCTCCACTGGGAGCTGAAAGTGTTTGTTGAAGACCTATGTTCCACAGGGAGCTGAAAATGTTGAAGACGTATGCTCCACAGGGAATTGAAAGTGTTTGTCGAAGTCCTATGCTCCACAGAGAGCTGAAAGTGTTTGTTGAAGACCAATGTTCCACAGAGAGCTGAAAGTGTTTGTTGAAGACCAATGCTCCACAGAGAGCTGAAAGTGTTTGATTAAGACCTATGCTCCACAGGGAGCTGAAAGTGTTTGTTGAAGACCAATGTTCCACAGGGAGCTGAAAGTGTTTGTTGAAGACCTAAGTTGCACAGGGAGCTGAAAATGTTGAAGACCTTTGCTCCACAGGGAGCTGGAAGTGTTTGTTGAAGACCTATGCTCCACAGGGAGCTGAAAGTGTGTTTTTGAAGACCTATTCTCCACAGGGAGCTGAAATTGTTTGTTGAAGACCTATGCTCCACAGGGAGCTGAAAGTGTTTGTTGAAGACCTATGCTCCACAGGAGCTGAAAGTGTTTGTTGAAGACCTAAGCTCCACAGGGAGCTGAAGTGTTTGTTGAAGATCTATGCTTCACAGGGAGCTGAAAGTGTTTGTTGAAGACCTATGCTTCACAGTGAGCTGAAAGTGTTTGTTGAAGACCTATGCTTCACATGGAACTGAAAGTGTTTGTTGAAGACCCTAGCTCCACAGGGAACTGGAAAAAGGAGATCCAGAATTAATCATGATTGTAAAGCGTTAACCAAATCTCTCAATCTTGATTGTACAATCACCAAGACTTACATATTACGTGACTTTGATTTTGGCTGACTGGCCACACTTAAGTCATCTGATGATATCAGGGCCGATTCAGCAGACTTTGTTTTGTGGATACGCCCCGTTTGACTGCCTGAGCCGTCGGTTATATTGAGATGGCTTTGAACCCCATCCTCCTCGGGTCATCGTTGTAGTCGCCCCGCCTGGCCGCTCGGATGTCTCCTTCGCTTGCTCTGGGTTTTCTTGTTTCGGTCTGTAAGGGAGAAAAAAATTAGTTATGTCAGAGTGGAGAGCATAAGATGTACACAGTACAAAGTTGAAGTGAGATGTGTACAATAATGAAGGAAAGTGTGTTGTGTACACATTTAAGTAACGTGAGTTGTGCAGCGTAATGAGGCAAAGTAAATTGTGTACAATAGTGACGGAACGTGAGTTGTGTGCAAAATGAGGGAACGTGAGTTATGTTCATTATTGAAGCAAAGTAGGTTGTGTACAGTAATGAACAAAGGTAAGATGTGTACAGTAATGAAGGAAAGTGAGATGTGCACAAGAATGAAGGAAAGTGAGATGTGTACAGTAATGAAGGAAAGTGAGATGTGTACAATAATGAAGGAAAGTGAGATGTGTACAATAATGAAGGAAAGTGAGATGTGTACAATAATGAAGGAAAGTGTGTTGTGTACACATTTAAGTAACGTGAGTTGTGCAGCGTAATGAGGCAAAGTAAATTGTGTACAATAGTGACGGAACGTGAGTTTGTGTGCAAAATGAGGGAAAGTGAGGTGTGTACAATAATGAAGGAAAGTGAGATGTGTACAATAATGAAGGAAAGTGAGATGTGTACAGTAATGAAGGAAAGTGAGATGTGTACAATAATGAAGGTAAGTGAGATGTGTACGATAATGAAGGAAGTGAGATGTGTACAATAATGAAGGAAAGTGAGATGTGTACAGTAATGAAGGAAAGTGAGATGTGTACAATAATGAAGGAAAGTGAGATGTGTACAATAATGAAGGAAAGTGAGGTGTGTACAAAAATGAAGGAAAGTGAGATGTGTACAATAATGATGGAAAGTGAGAAGTGTACAATAACGAAGGTAAGTGAGATGTGTACAATAATGAAGGAAAGTGTGTTGTGTACACATTTAAGTAACGTGAGTTGTCCAGCGTAATGAGGCAAGTAAATTGTGTACAATAGTGACGGAACGTGAGTTGTGTGCAAAATGAGGGAAGTGAGATGTGTACAATAATGAAGGAAAGTGAGGTGTGTACAATAATGAAGGAAAGTGAGGTGTGTACAGAAATGAAGGAAAGTGAGGTGTGTACAATAATGAAGGAAAGTGAGATGTGTACAATAATGAAGGAAAGTGAGATGTGTACAAAAATGAAGGAAAGTGAGATGTGTACAATAATGAAGGAAAATGAGATGTGTACAATAATGAAGGAAAGTGAGATGTGTACAATAATGAAGGAAAGTGAGATGTGTACAATAATGAAGGAAAGTGAGATGTGTACAATAATGAAGGAAAGTGAGATGTGTACAATAATGAAGGAAAGTGAGATGTGTACAATAATGAAGGAAAGTGAGATTTATACAATAATGAAGGAAAGTGAGATATGTACAATAATGAAGGAAAATAAATTGTGTACAGTAATGAAGGAAAGTGACATGTGTACAATAATTAAGTAATGTGAGTTGTGTTGCATATTGATGCAAAGTAAATTGTGTAATTATAGATAGGTTATATATGTACAGTAATGAGATGCAGCAAAATATGTACAGTTTTGAGATGCAGCAAGATATGTACAGTAATGACATGAGATGAGATAATTACAGTGGTGAAGATTAGGTGGAATGTTTGCAATAATTAGAAAAAGTGAAAAGTGTACACAAATAAGATATAAACAACAACGTGGGACTGTTAATTGTGTACAGAAATGAGGATAGGTGAGTTGTGTACAATAATGCGATATGATGAGATGCACTAAAAAGATAAGGTGAGATATGCACAGTAAGGAAAGGTGAAATTCATACAGTAATGAGAAATGAGGAGATTTAAACGTTGATAAGATATATAATATCTTTGTGTGCATGTTTATGTTAGTTATATGTCATATCCTTGTGTGTGCATGTCTATGTTAGTCACATCTCATATCCTTGTGTGTGCATGTCTGTGTATGTCACATCTCTTATCCTTGTGTGTGCATGTCTGTGTATGTCACATCTCATATCTTTGTGTGTGCATGCTATGTTAGTCACATCTCATATCTTTGTGTGTGCATGTCTGTGTATGTCACATCTCATATCTTTGTGTGTATGTCTATGTTAGGTATGTGCCATATCTTTGTGTGTGCATGGCTATGTTAGTCCCATCTCATATCTTTGTGTGTGCATGACTATGTTAGTCACATCTCATATCTTTGTGTGTGCTTGTCTATGTTAGTCACATCTCATATCTTTGTGTGTGCATGGCTATGTTAGTCACATCTCATATCTTTGTGTGTATGTCTATGTTAGGTATGTGTCATATCTTTGTGTGTGCATGTCTATGTCAGTCATATCTCATATCTTTATGTGCATGTTTATGTTAGTCATGTGTCATATATCTTGATGTGTGTCAGTGTTAGTCATGCCTCGTATCGCTGTGTGCATGTCTGTGTTGGTCACATCTCATATCTTTGTGTGTGTATGTCTGTGTTAGTCACATCTCATATCTTTGTGCGTGCATGTATGTGTTAGTCCCTCTAGTGACTCGGGCAGATGGTGCTCGTAAACCTGGGAGGGCCGACCATCTAAGGGCAGAACCCCCTACAGAAAAGATCATCTGCTGCCTTGCAGGAAGATTGGGACAATCAAAGGCTAAGGAAAGCAAACCTGAATAAAATGCTGGCTGAAATCGGATGCACTGGTCACTGGCGCAGAAAACAGTGCAACGCTTTTAACGGGTACTCAATCAAAGTTGATCTGGCAGACTCTAAATGTGATGTTCTGTCTGTGGGGGCGATCAACACACAACCTGACAGCTGACTGCTTGTGAGTGTCTGGAATCCTACTCTGATTGAGTCCTGATCACACACAGAGAGAGAGAGAGAGAGAGAGAGAGAGAGAGAGATAGTAAAGATGTGTACATATATGAGAAATGGAGAGATGTGTATTATAAAAAGATAGGAGAATGGGGTTTTAAGTTCTTGATGTAGAGGGTCAGTTTCTTTTGCCCACTTTTTGTCGCGACTTCATTTAAAAGAATGTGTACATCGTGTTGGTTTTCTGCTATCACCACTATTGTCCAACAAGGAAATAACTCTAGGGGCAAAACGGGTACTCTACAATACAATCTTCATCCCAACGTTGTGCTACCATGCCAGACCTGGACCCAGATGCAAGAACAATAAGAAAATAACCTCTACTGAGATGAAATGTGTTAGACGAATGACAGGAACAGTCTGAGAGATAAGATCAGAAAAGAACAGCTGGGAAAACAAAATATGAATAATTCCTGCTATAGAATATATAAAGAAACAACTGATAACATGATTTGGTCACGTGATAAGGCAGAAATATTAAAACACAACACATAGAACCTTCAATAAACGTTACGAGAACACCAGACCCAAGGGTCGACCACGAAAAAGATGATTGATGGAATATTAGAAACACTAGGAAACATAACAGCAGGAGAGGTCAACAGAAGAGCAAAAGATGGATTGATGGAATATTAGAAACACTAGGAAACATAACAGCAGGAGAGGTCAACAGAAGAGCAAAAGATGGATTGATGGAATATTAGAAACACTAGGAACATAACAGCAGGAGAGGTCAACAGAAGAGCAAAAGATGGATTGATGGAATATTAGAAACACTAGGAAACCTAACAGCAGGAAAAGTTAACAGAAGAGCAAAAGATGGATTGATGGAATATTAGAAACACTAGGAAACATAACATCAGGAGAAGTCAACAGAAGAGCAAAAGATGGATTTATGGAATATTAGAAACACTGGGAAACATAACAGCAGGACAGGTCAACAGAAGATCAAAAGATGGATTATGGAATAATAGAAACACTAGGAAACATAACAGCAGGACAGGTCAACAGAAGATCAAAAGAGGATTGATGGAATATTAGAAAACACTAGAAACATAACAGCAGGAGAGGTCAACAGAAGAGCAAAAGATGGATTGATGGAATATTAGAAAACACTAGAAACATAACAGCAGGACAGGTCAACAGAAGATCAAAAAGATGGATTGATGGAATATTAGAAACACTAGGAAACATACAC
>JAVIAB010000159.1:46342275-46397275 GCA_032433765.1 Megaustenia siamemsis
AGAGCAAAAGATGGATTTATGAATATTAGAAACACTAGGAAACATAACAGCTGGAGAGGTCAACAGAAGAGCTACAGATGGATTGATGAAATATTAGAAACACTAAGAAACATAACAGCAGGAGAGGTCAACAGAAGATCAAAAGATGGATTGATGGAATATTAGAAACACTGGGAACATAACAGCAGGACAGGTCAACAGAAGATCAAGATGGATTGATGGAATATTAGAAACACTAGGAAACATAACAGCAGGACAAGTCCACAGAAGATCCAAAAGATGGATTGATGGAATATTAAGAAACACTAGGAAACATAACAGCAGGAGAGGTCAACAGAAGAGCAAAAGATGGTTGATGGAATATTAGAAACACTGGGAAACATAACGGCAGGACAGGTCAACAAAGATCAAAAGATGATTGATGGAATATTAGAACACTAGAAACATAACAGCAGGACAGGTCAACAGAAGAGCAAAAGATGATTGATGGAATATTAGAAACACTAGGAAACATAACAGCAGAGAGTCCAACAGAAGAGCAAAAGATGGATTGATGGAATATTAGAAACACTAGGAACATAACATCAGAGAAGTCAACAGAAGCGCAAAAGACGGATTTATGGAATATAGAAACACTGGGAAACATACAGCAGGAGAGGTCAACAGAAGAGCAAAAGATAGATTGATGGAATATTAGAAACACTAGGAAACATAACAGCAGGAGAAGTCACAGAAGAGCAAAAGATGGATTGATGGAATATTAGAAACACTAGGAAACATAACAGCAGGAGAGGCCAACAGAAGAGCAAAAGATGGATTGATGGAATATTAGAAACACTAGGAAACATAACAGCATGACAAGTCAACAGAAGATCAATAGATGGATTGATGGAATATTAGAAACACTAGGAAACATAACATCAGGAGAAGTCAACAGAAGAGCAAAAGATGGATTTATGGAATATTAGAACACTGGGAAACATAACAGCAGGAGAGGTCAACAGAAGAGCAAAAGATGGATTGTGAATATTAGAAACACTAGGAAACATAACTCAGGAGAAGTCAACAGAAGAGCAAAAGATGGATTTTATGGAATATTAGAACACTAGGAAACATAACAGCTGGAGAGGTCAACAGAAGAGCTACAGATGGATTGATGAAATTTAGAACACAAGAACATAACCAGGAGAGGTCAACAGAAGATCAAAGATGGATTGATGGAATATTAGAAACACTGGGAAACATAACAGCAGGACAGGTCAACAGAAGATCAAAAGATGGATTGATGGGAATATTAGAAACACTAGGAAACATAACAGCAGGACAGGTCAACAGAAGATCAAAAGATGGATTGATGGAATATTAGAAACACTAGGAAACATAACAGCAGGAGAGGTCAACAGAAGAGCAAAGATGGATTGATGGAATATTAGAAACACTGGGAAACATAACGGCAGGACAGGTCAACAGAAGATCAAAAGATGGATTGATGGAATATTAGAACACTAGGAACATAACAGCAGGACAGGTCAACAGAAGAGCAAAAGAGGATTGATGGAATACTAGAAACACTAGGAAACATAACAGCAGGAGAAGTCAACAGAAGAGCAAAGATGGATTGATGAATATAGAAAGACTAGGAAACATAACAGCAGGAGAGGCCAACAGAATAAGCAAAAGATGGATTGATGGAATATTAGAAACATTAGGAAACATAATAGCGGGAGAGGTCAACAGACGAGTAAAAGATGGATTGGTGGAGTATTAGAAACACTAGGAAACATAACAGCAGGAGAGGTCAACAGAAGAGTAAAGATGGGGTGATGGAATTAGAAACACTAGGAAACATAAAATCAGGGAGATCAACAGAAGAGTAAATATGGATTGATGGAATATTAGAAACACTAGGAAACATAACAGCAGGAGAAATCAACAGAAGAGCAAAAGATGGATTGAATGAATACTAGAGACACTGGGAAACATAACAGCAGGAGAGGCTAACAGAAGAGCAAAAGATGGATTGATGGAATACTAGAAACACTAGGAAACATAACAGCAGGAGAGGCTAACAGAAGAGCAAAAGACCGCAAATTATATATCCCTCGCGCTGAAAGGCAAATAAGGAAAGAAAGAAGAAAGAAAGAAGACATGCATATTACAATTAACAGTAGGTTTGTGAAATCTTTGGAGAGCCGCGATAGCTCAGTGGGTAGTGAACTGGACTGCAAAGGACAAGAGGTAGGGTTCGATCCCAACCGACGGCTCCGCGTTCACCCAGCCTTAAATGGTACCATATTTTTTCTGAGAAAGTAAAGCGGCGACACGGGCGGAATACCGACCACATTACCCCAAAAATCATGTGCTGAAGGTCTGTAAATTTATGGTCACTAACACCATAGTTGACCAATCATTAACAAACACTTAAATGGTTTGGCCACCTGGTCAGAATGAATCCTCACCAATCACCATCAAGGGCGTTCTTCTCGCGAATGCATGGGAAAAAACCAAGAGGAAGACACAGAAGAAGATGGATAGATGCAGTGATAGAGACATGTAACAACAAAGGAAAATCACTAATTCAGACAGTTCGAGCAGCTCAAGAACGACAAATGATATAACCACCACACCTTTTAGGTATCAGTAAGAAAGAGAAATGAAGAAGATGGATAGATGCAGTGACAGAGACATGTAACAACAAACGAAATCACTAATTCAGACAGTTCGAGCAGCTCAAGAACGACAAATGATATAAACCACCACACACCTTTTAGGTATCAGTGAGAAAGAGAAAGAAGAAGATGGATAGATGCAGTGATAGAGACATGTAACAACAAAGGAAAATCACTAATTCAGACAGTTCGAGCAGCTCAAGAACGACAAATGATATAAACCACCACACCTTTTAGGTATCAGTGAGAAAGAGAAATGAAGAAGATGGATAGATGCAGTGATAGAGACATGTAACAACAAAGGAAAATCACTAATTCAGACAGTTCAAGCAGCTCAAGAACGACAAATGATATAAACCACCACACCTTTTAGGTATCAGTGAGAAAGAGAAATGAAGAAGATGGATAGATGCAGTGACAGAGACATGTAACAACAAACGAAAATCACTAATTCAGACAGTTCGAGCAGCTCAAGAACAACAAATTATATAAACCACCACACCTTTTAGGTATCAGTGAGAAAGAGAAAAGAAGAAGATGGATAGATGCAGTGACAGAGACATGTAACAACAAAGGAAAATCACTAATTCAGACAGTTCGAGCAGCTCAAGAACAACAAATTATATAAACCACCACACCTTTTAGGTATCAGTGAGAAAGAGAAATGAAGAAGATGGATAGATGCAGTGACAGAGACATGTAACAACAAACGAAAATCACTAATTCAGACAGTTCGAGCAGCTCAAGAACAACAAATGATATAAACCACCACACCTTTTAGGTATCAGTGAGAAAGAGAAAAGAAGAAGATGGATAGATGCAGTGACAGAGACATGTAACAACAAAGGAAAATCACTAATTCAGACAGTTCAAGCAGCTCAAGAACGACAATGATATAAACCACCACACCTTTTAGGTATCAGTGAGAAAGAGAAATGAAGAAGATGGATAGATGCAGTGACAGAGACATGTAACAACAAAGGAAAATCACTAATTCAGACAGTTCGAGCAGCTCAAGAACAACAAATTATATAAACCACCACACCTTTTAGGTATCAGTGAGAAAGAGAAAAGAAGAAGATGGATAAATGCAGTGACAGAGACATGTAACAACAAAGGAAAATCACTAATTCAGACAGTTCAAGCAGCTCAAGAACAACAAATTATATAAACCACCACACCTTTAGGTATCAGTGAGAAAGAGAAATGAAGAAGATGGATAGATGCAGTGACAGAGACATGTAACAAGAAAGGAAAATCACTAATTCAGACAGTTCGAGCAGCTCAAGAATGACAAATGATATAAACCACCACACCTTTTAGGTATCAGTGAGCAAGAGAAAAGAAGAAGATGGATAGATGCAGTGACAGTGACATGTAACAACAAAGGAAAATCACTAATTCAGACAGTTCGAGCAGCTCAAGAACGACAAATGATATAAACCACGACACCTTTTAGGTATCAGTGAGAAAGAGAAATGAAGAAGATGGATAGATGCAGTGATAGAGACATGTAACAACAAAGGAAAATCACTAATTCAGACAGTTCGAGCAGCTCAAGAATAACAAATGATATAAACCACGACACCTTTTAGGTATCAGTGAGAAAGAGAACAGAATAAGAGGAAGAACACCATATTCCCTATACGCCACTTGGCGTGACGGGGGCCCTTAACTTTTTTACTGTTTACTTCGACGCTGAAATGCAAACAAGGAAAGAAATAGAAAGAAAAAAAAGACATGTATATTTACAATTAACAGTAGGTCTGTGAAGTATTTATTAAATACTGGATACAAAGGCAGATTGATGTAAAACCCTACGCAACTCTAACTAGTTTTCTCAAACTCTTTCAGACCTTGCAACCACATGAGCTTCAAGAAAAATAACAAGAACACAATGTCTTGAGGTATGAACAATAAATAGGAAAAGTTAGAAATGGCCAACAATGTGATCAATCATCATCAAGTGCCGGGCCTACTGGCGTAGGTGATCATGTCCCTCCATAACTTTCGATCTCGGCAGCTTTTATCATTTCTGTTGTTGACCATCTGCCAAGCCATTCTCTTAAGCTGTCTGGTATTTTCTCTCTTTGCTTCTCTCTATCTCTTCGTCCCTCAATTTTCCCAGTTGTTACAATATATTCCAGTTGTTCTCTTCTCATTACATGGCCAAAAAATGATGATTGTTTCTTCCTAATATTGGAAATTAGCTCTCTTTTTGCTTTGGCCTCTTTCAGAACATTTTCATTACTCTTCTTAGCTGTCCACGGTATTCTCAACATTCTTCTGTAAAACCACATTTCTGCAGACTCCAGTGATTTTCTTTTCTGTTGTACTAGTGTCCATGATTCACATCCATATGTTAAGACTGGCTCTACATAACATGTAAGAACTCTTTTTCTTGTTTCTATTGACAAAAATGGATTGCATAGTATCTTCCTCATTTTTTTGGAAGGCTGCTTTTGCCTGCGTCATTCTGCATCTCCCCTCTGTTGTACATCTTCCGTCTGAGGTTAACAAAGTTCCCAAATATTTAAATTCATTTACATGTTTTAATATTGTTCCACTTGTCTTCATAATGAAATAAATGGAAACGTTAAATAGTGTAACAACGTAACAGATAAGAAATTCGATAAGTAATTTGATGCTAGCCGTCGATAATGTGTTATGTACTGAATAGCTAGGTTAATTGGTATGTGCAAGAAGAAATAGGTGGATTGGTTATGTTCGTGTACAATGGCAATCGATAATACAATTGATGATAAAGGTGATTTTATAGTTTATGATGCAGCTGTTGATATAGTTGATGTTATAGTTGAATATACAGATGAGGATCCAGTTGATATAGCTGATGATACAATTGAGGATATAACTGATGATATAGTTGAATATACAGATGAGGATTCAGTTGATATAGTTGATGATACAATTGAGGATATAATTGATGATATAAATGAATATACAGATGAGAATTCAGTTGATATAGTTGATGATACGATTGAGGATATAACTGATGATATAGTTGACGATACATTTGGTGATACAATTCATTACACAGTTAATGATATAATTGATGATATAATTCATGATACAGCTGACGATAAAGGTGATGATATAGCTGATGATACAGTTGAAGATATAGTTGATACAGTTGATGATATAATTAATGATTTAGTTGATGATAAAGTTATGATAAAGTTATGGTATAGTTGGATATACAGATAAGAATGTAGTTGATATAGTTGATGATACAATTGAGGATATAGTTGATGATATAGTTGATGATACAGTTGATGATACAGTAGATGATACAATTCATTACACAGTTAATGATATAATTAATGATACAATTGAAGATATAGTTGATACAATTGATGATTTAATTAATGATTTAGTTGATGATAAAGTTACGATATAGTTGATGATACATTTAGTTATTAATCTGATAATACAGTTGATACAGTTAATAATATGGTTGATTATACAGCGGATTATGCAGTTGATGATAAAGTTAATGATACTGTTGATGATATAATTGAAGATATGTTTGATGATATAGTTTATGGTATAGTTAATTATACAGCTGGTGAAATTGTTGATGATATAGTTTATGATGAAATTGATTATATAGATGATGCTACAGTTAATGATACAGTTGTTTATACCATTGATGATACAGTTGATGATACAATCAATCATCGGTGCTATATAGAACCATTTCCTTGCTGCTATATAGAACCATTTCATTGCTGCTATATAGAACCATTTCATCGGTGCTATATAGAACCATTTCATCGGTGCTATATAGAAACATTTCATCGGTGCTATATAGAACCATTTCATCGGTGCTATATAGAACCAGTTCATGGCTGCTATATATAACTATTTCATCGGTGCTATATAGAACCATTTCATCGGTGCTATATAGAACCATTTCATCGGTGCTATATAGAACCATTTCATTGCTGCTATATATAACTATTTCATCGGTGCTATATAGAACCATTTCATCGGTGCTATATAGAACCATTTCATCGGTGCTATATAGAACTATTTCATCGGTGCTATATAGAACCATTTCATCGGTGCTATATAGAACCATTTCATCGGTGCTATATAGAACCAATTCATTGCTGCTATATATAACTATTTTATCGGTGCTATATAGAACCATTTCATCGGTGCTATATAGAGCCAATTCTGACCTATGGTAGTCAATCATGGACAGTAGAGAAACAAATGAAATGACAATTAGAAGCCACAGAGATTTCTCAGAAGAATGTTGAAAGTTCCTGGACAGCTGAAAAGACCAATCATGAAATCCTAAAGATCTACAACAATTACTTAATGAAATAAACATGACAAGTAACAAATATGCACTAGATATGAATATCAAAAAGACTAAAACTAGGATCATAAACAAAGAAAATACTCAAGACCTACAAGTGGATATCAAAAGTGAAGAAATATATTTGGGGACAGTTCAGAGCTACAACAACCTTGGACACACTATAACCAGTGATGGAAAATGTACAACTGAAATAAACAAACGAATAGGAATGGCAAAAAGTAATTTTAATTTCATGAAGAACATACTAACATCAAAACAAATAACACCAGGGCTAAAACTAAGAATAGCAAAATGTTACATCTTCTCAATATTCCTATATGGTGCAGAAACATGGACATTAGACAAGAAAACAGAACAGAGACTTGAAGCCTTTGAAATGTGGATATATAGAAGAATAGGTAGAATTGGATGGAAAGAAAGAAAACAAATGATACAGTCTTAAAAAAACTAAAAATGAAAAGAGAACTAGCTGAACACAATTAGAACAAGACAAATGCGATTTTGGGACATGTTAAAAGACACAACAGCCAAATAAAAGTAATCTTGGAAGGGAAAATACAAGGTAAAAGAAGCAGAGGCAGACCAAAACTAACATGGACGAGTAACACCAAAAGATGGATAAGTCAACCTATAACAACCTGTAATATCAAAGCAAGTGACAGCGCGGCCCATGTAGAGAACCATATATACAGAGACTGCACTCAGTTAATATTGGCTTTAACGCATTGTTGGGAGCCGCGTTAGCTCAGTGGTTAGTGCACTGAACCACAAAGGACAAGAGGTAGAGTTTGATCTCAACCGACGGCCTCCGGTTCACCCAGCCTTAAATGGGTACCGATTTTTTTTCTTTCTGGGAAAGTAAAGCGGCACGGGCGTAATACCGACCACATTACCCCAAAAATCATGTGCTGAAGGTCTGTAAAATTTATGGTCACTAACACCATATTCCCTATACGCCACTTGGCGTGACGGGTCACTAACACCATATTCCCTATACGCCACTTGGCGAGACGGGTCACTAACACCTTATTCCCTATACGCCACTTGGCGTGACGGGTCACTAACACCATATTCCCTATACGCCACTTGGCGTGACGGGTCACTAAACACCATATTCCCTATACGCCACTTGGCGTGACGGGGGTACTTGACTTTACTTAGAAAAAAAGATATTAGACATACATTAGGCAGAGAGATGTTCAGACAGACATTAGACAGGCTAACATCAAACATGCATTGAATAGAGAGATATTATTCAGACATACATTAGACACAGAGATATATTTTTAGACAGACAAACATCTGACAGACATCACACACATAGAGAGGTATTTTTCAGACGAACAATAGACAGACAAACATCAGACAAACATTAGGCAGATGTCAGACAGACAATTGTACCCACCATTTCAGCCTCCTTGCTAGACTTCCGCTGATGGTTCAGAAAGATCTCATGCGCTGGAACATCTTTAGCACACCCGGCGCTGTGTGATCTATTGAGTGGGCGTGTCAACATTTTACGGAACCGCCTCTTCTTGCCTCCGTCCTTGTCAATCATCTTCTTGTCCCCGCCCACCTCAGGGTCTGAACATTCCGGACTAGAATTGCAACGAACTGACGCCGTAATAGACGCGTCATCACGACGTGACGCCGATGACTCTTCAAATTCATCGAAATCTTCATGGAGAAGTGACGAAGACTGGCTGCTTTCTTTGAATTTCTGTTTTTTTGCTGTTGATTGGGAATTCTTGGCTAGCTTTTTGTTTTTAGAGAGTTTGAGCCCAGTTAAGCTGTAGGATATACCTTCGTAGTCATCCCCCTTTGTTTCCTTGTCCTTTTCCTGGAATATCGGATCCCGTTCGTGGGATGAAGAACTCCCTTCAGTATCTGATCGCAATAGAAGGCTTCGTAGCTTACGCGATTCTTTACTTCCGGCTGTAGGTCAAGGCTAGCTTTTCGACCAATGAAAGGTTCGGGTTGATCGCGTGATGTAAGTTTAGTCACGTGATGTTGTGGATTAGATAGTTGCTTCATGAAGTCCTCCAGGTCTTCATCTGTCCATTGGTTCCTAACCGGGCTCGCAGAGTGCCCTGACCATCTGTCACTGGCTGACGATAACGGTTCGTCTAAGTGGACACCCTGTGGAAAGATATAAAACATTTTAAAATATTTTATACAGTGGAGGGTGGGGATATTATCATCACCATTATCAAGATCATTATCTTCTCAATATTCCTGTATGGTGCAGAAACATGGACATTAGACAAGAAAACATAACAGAAAACTGAAGCCTTTGAAATGTGGATTTATAGAAGAATAGGTAGAATTGGATGGAAACAAAAGATAACAAACGATGATGTTTTAAAACAACAATCAAGACAAGACAAATGAAATTTTTGGGGCATGTTAAAAGACACAACAGCCTACTAAAGGTAATATTGGAAGGAAAAATACAAGGTAAAAGAGGCAGAGGCAGACCAAGACTAACATGGACGAGTAACATCAAACGATGGACAAGTCAATCTATGTCAGCCTGCACCATCAAAGCAAGAAACAGAGTAGAATGGCGATCCATGGTAGCCAACCTTCGATGCGGAGAAGGCACACGATGATGATGATGATTATCAAGAACTATACTTGCTGCGTAGGTGATCATGTCTCTCCACAACTCTCGATCTCGACAGTTATTTATCATTTCTGTTGTTGACCTTCTGCCAAGCCATTCTCTTAAGCTGTCTGGTATCTTTTCTCTTTGCTTCCCTCTATCCCCTCGTCCCTCAATTTTCCCAGTTGTTACAATATATTCCAGTTGTTCTCTTCTCATTACATGGCCAAAAAATGATGATTGTTTCTTCCTAATATTGGAATTAGCTCTCTCTTTGCTTTGGCCTCTTTCAGAATGTTTTCATTACTTTTCCTATCTGCCCAATTTGGTAGGTCAGATAATTTTATCTGCTACTGTAGGCAGTAGGGGGTACAACCTGTGGCTGCCCTGCTGCCTTGCAGGTGAGCTCGGGAGAGTGAAAGGCTAAGGGAGGGTACAATAAAGTAAAACAACCCCAGTGCATTGTGGGTGAGACTTTATAGTCAAAGGCTAGCGGAGTCAAACGTAACAAACCGACGGAAGGCAACAGAAAACCACCGTCGTAACCTCTTTGTATAATCATAGGTCGCCACAACAATAGAAATCACAACAATAGAAATCACAACAATAGAAATCACAACAATAGAAATCACAACAATGTTAAGGGGGATTGCCATAGAAAACCCTCGTTCGGTAGGGGACATCATGTGCTACTGGTGATACCCGTTCGTCATCGAGCTACTGTAAGCAAAATAAATCTATGTCAATAGAGGTGAGAAAGAGAGTTCATCAGTCCTACATAGAACCAATTCTGACCTATGGAAGCGAATCATGGACAGTAGACAAACATGAAAAGACGATTAGAGGTCACAGAGATGGGATTTCTCAGAAGAATGTTGAAAGTTCCCTGGACAGCTAAAAAGACCAATGAGGACATTCTCAAAGAGGCCAACACAAAAAGGGAGCTCCTAAAAAAAACATCTGAAAGAAATAATCAACATTTTTCGGGCACATCATAAGAAGAGGAAAGTTGGAATACTTGGTTACAACTGGCAAAATAAAAGGAAAGAGAGATCGCGGACGACAAAGAGAGAAGATACTAGATAGATTGGTGTCATGGCATGGAAAACAGTCAACAACAGAACTGATACGATGCATGTCGATAGAAAATTGGGGAGGACATGATCGCCCACGCCAACCGGTATGGCATGTGGTGATGATAATGATGACTTGCCTGATTAGCCTTATGATGCCTACACAGTACGGTTGTTGTTCGTGAGAGTTAGTGTACATTACATGTGAGTTAGTGTACATTACAAGTGAGTTAGTGTACATTACTTGAGAGTTAGTGTACATTACTTGACAGTTAGTATAAATTAGGTGAGAGTTAGTGTACATTACATGTGAGTTAGTGTACATTACATGTGAGTTAGTGTACATTACTTGAGAGTTCGTGTACATTACTTGAGAGTTAGTGTAAATTAGGTGAGAGTTAGTATACATTACATGTGAGTTAGTGTGTATTACGTGTGAGTTAGTGTGCATTACGTGAGAGTTAGTGTGCATTACATGTGAGTTAGTGTACATTACGTGTGAGTCAGTGTACATTACGTGAAAGTTAGTGTGCATTACATGTGAGTTAGTGTACATTACAAGTAAGTTAGTGTACATTACGTGAGAGTTAGTGTGCATTACGTGAGAGTTAGTGTACATTACATGTGAGTTAGTGTACATTACGTGTGAGTCAGTGTACATTACGTGTGAGTCAGTGTACATTACGTGAAAGTTAGTGTACATTACGTGTGAGTTAGTGTACATTACGTGTGAGTCAGTGTACATTACGTGAAAGTTAGTGTACATTACGTGTGAGTCAGTGTACATTACGTGTGAGTTAGTGTACATTACATGGGAGTCCACAAAGGAAAACTGTGAAGGGAGTTCCTCCACGCTGGTGGAGCGCGTACGTAGTGGGAACACCCTTAGAGACAAAGATAGTCCAGCCGAGTTAGTCTAGATGTACGACGTCTGCCTCACGACGGGTAGGACGCGTGTTCAAACCCAGCCACAAGCGGTGGTTATTATTAAAAAATAGGAAAACAAATTTTATCCGTTATTTCTTTACGACATTACCCTCCCCTGATCTTGTCGTCCGATCCAGTGGTCACTGACCAAACGACTTGATGATTTAGACTTTGCTGATGACATAGATAAAGAGATACAGCGAAGACGATGGCGCTGGATAGGACACACACTACGGAAACCAACTGAGAGTGTTACACAACATGCCCTTTTATGGAATCCCCAAGAGGAAAAAACAGAGAGGAAGACCATGTAATTCTTGGAGAAGACAGATAGAAGCAGAGATGAAGATGATAGGGAAAACATGGAATGATCTTAAAAGAATGGCAAGAAACAGAACGGCATGGAAAGTGTTTGTTGAAGACCTATGCTCCACAGGGAGCTGAAAGTGTTTGTTGAAGACCTATGCTCCACAGGGAGCTGAAAGTGTTTGTTGAAGACCTATGCTCCACAGGGAGCTGAAAGTGTTTGTTGAAGACCTATGCTCCACAGGGAGCTGAAAGTGTTTGTTGAAGACCTAAGCTCCCCAGGGAGCTGAAATTGTTTGTTGAAGACCTAAGCTCCACAGGGAGCTGAAAGTGTTTGTTGAAGACCTATGCTCCACAGGGAGCTGAAAGTGTTTGTTGAAGACCTAAGCTCCACAGGGAGCTGAAATTGTTTGTTGAAGACCTAAGCTCCACAGGGAGCTGAAAGTGTTTGTTGAAGACCTAAGCTCCATTGGGAGCTAAAAATGTAGAAGAAGAAGATCATTTTTGTCGGTGTGAAACCGTCTAGCCCTCTTGGATAACGGCAATAAACAGGAGACCCCGTGTGCGCTCGCGCACGTTAAATATCCCTAGGAATTTAAACTCGAAAAGAATAGACTGCTCGGGAAAAGTAGTCCGCTGAAACCGACCCACATCGTGGGTCCCAAACCGTGCTATGAAGTTCGTGCATGTGGGTCAAGGTTCTCCTCACATTTTCTCGAGATTGCCCAGGAGGATATCGGTGCACCTATGGAATCGAGCCAGTGTTAGGGTGTGCTAAACACTCCAAAGTATGATGACAGCTTTACAAGGAAGGAAAACAACATAGTACTGACGTTTCGGGCTGTGGCCTTCTTCAGAATACAGGGACAACGACAACAAACGGTGAAGCACAATTATCTATAACTGCGTGTTAGATGATCAAGTGGAGGGCTAGGAGAGTAGGATTTAGAAATAAGAAAGGAGAGAGAAATTAATACTACATGAGGAGAGGTAGAATGGGCGTCAAGATATATAAAATGCAAAACGAGAAAGAGAAAAATAAAAATGTAACATAAAATGCACTTAGCTTCGAGCAGCAAGTCAGTCCTCCGTGCTGAAACAAGTCAGAATGACTAGGAGCGTTAGGAATGTGTTCAGAAAGTAACACGTGATTGAGGCAAGCGAGTGGAAAGACCAGTGTCTGGGAAACAAAGAGAGGAGGGTGGGGGAAGAAGAAAGATAGGCGAAACTGCCAAATTACTAGGGAACGAAGGTCAATGGTGCAAGGGAAGCTAGAAGCCCAAAAGCGAATGCCCGAAGACGGGAACCATGCCATAAATCACTCAAACCCTGCAAGTGAGAGATCCCGCGAAGGTAAAAGAAAGATTGAAAGAAAATATCAAGTAGTGGATTGGGAGATGGGTGAGACTGTTCCCCACCTATGGAATCGCCGGGTGTGCAATAATAATGATCCTAACAACAAAACAACTAAAGTATTAAACACATGCAGGGTCCATCCAGCGAACGCGACACAATAGATACAAATGACGTAGTAACATTGAAGAGAAAAGATGTCTCTATAACTATATATTCTCATGGTTTTAACAATCAAGTAGTCACTTCACAACAGCTTACAAATTATCACACATACATGAATATTCATTAATAGTAAATATTTTGTCAAAATACGCCTCTGAACCAATTTAACAAGAAACCGGAAATGAAATTACCGAAAAAAAAGCCTCGGAGTGGCGTCGTCTTACAACTTAAGAGTGTGAAACGGTGCTAAAATTATGTGGTGTGCACGTGAAATTTGCCTTTTTAATTGGTGAGTTGATTACAACAAATGTGGGTATTGTAAAATCATAAAATATAGAACAAGCAAGAAAATCATATTTTTATCTACCTCAAATAAGCAAAAATCTTTCCTAAATGCATGACAGTAGGGCAAAAAATCAGACTGAAGGGCGGTGAAAAAATAAGGTTTCACGAAAAAGAATTACAGAAATTCATCAAACAGTTTCTGAGATAATTAATAAATTCTGTGGGCACGAATTTGTGAACGAACTATAGATCTAATTTCAAAGGAAAATACTTAGTATAGCGTGGAACGAATTCAAAACAAACGAGGAAATTAGAGAAATCGCCGATCAACCACTAATATCTTCAGTAATAAAGAAAAGACGATGGTCATATGTTGGACATGTGATGAGAAGAGATAATAACCGAATAGCAAAGCAGGCCCTCATGTGGGAAACAACAGGTAAGAGGAAAAGAGGCCGACCCAGAGAGACACTGAGAAGAACATTGAACAGAGAGGCAAGAGCAGCAGGAATCAGCTCCCTCAATGAGATAGAGTTGATTGCACAGAACAGAGACAAATGGCGAGATTTGATAAAAGAACTTTACAAAGATTGAAAACTGCTAGAATAAAAATTTTGATAAAAGAAAGAGTATCTGGGTCTATGCCCTATGGGCCGGCTACGGCTCGATTGGTCAGAAGATAGACAGACAGACAGACAGACAGACAGACAGACAGATAGACAGATAGACAGATAGACAGACAGACAGACAGACAGATAGATAGATAGGATAGATAGACCGATCAGCAACCTGCATCTATACGTTTGTAAAAAAACACACACACATGAATATTCATGTAAAACTTACAACAACTGCACTTACCATAACAACAACACTCATGTGGTAGAGTTAAAACCACAAATATCCTAAATCAACTCTAGCAACTATGATATCAACTCTAAATCAACTATAAAGCAACACTTTAATCAACAGTTAAATTATATACACATGAAAAAAACGTATAGTTTATTGTAATTAAAATATACAAAATTACAACGCAATTCGCTGTCACTGTATACTAGACTAGGGCTGAAGGAAGTGTGATATATTGTATCTTGTTATCGGATGTGTGATACGAGCTAGGAGTTAAGGCGAGCTTTCACAAACAGGATAGGAAATGTGTATCTAATTTGAATGTGAGACCTGGAACTGGCTTTTAAGAGAGTGGCCAGATAGCGCGAGAGAGGGACAGCGCGAGATTGGACTTTTTGTGATGACCTGGCAGCGTGATACATACACGAGATGGGGGGAATCGTTTTGTTTATGAAGAGAAGTTTGGATATAAATGCGATGTCCAGCACTGGCCAGATATTTAATTGAGTTTGGTCTGAAATATCAATTTGAAATCAAATCTGGTTTACTAAATCTGTTAATTATAGTTGGATGAGGTTTTTCTTTCCCTCAATAGGGTCATCATCATCAAGTACCGTGCCTGCTGGCGTAGGTGATCATGTCTCTCCACAACTTTCGATCTCGACAGTTATTTATCATTTCCGTTGTTGACCTTCAAGCCAAGCCATTCTCTTAAGCTGTCTGGTATCTTTTCTCTTTGCTTCCCTCTATCTCTTCGTCCGTCAGTTTTTCCAGTTGTTACAATATATTCCAGTTGTTCTCTTCTCATTACATGGCCAACAAATGATGATTGTTTCTTCCTAATATTGGAAATAAGCTCTCTTTTTGCTTTGGCCTCTCTCAAAACATATTCATTACTCTTCTTAGTTGGCCATGGTATTCTCAACATTCTTCTGTAAAACCACATTTCTACAGTCTCCAGTGATTTTCTTGTCTGGTGTCATATTGTCCATGATTCACATCAACGTGTTAAGACTGACTCTACATAAAATATAAGAATTCTTTTTCTTGTTTCTATTGTCAAAATTTTATTGCACAGTATCTTCCTCATTTTTGGAAAACTGCTTTTACCTGAGTTATTCTGCATCTCACCTCTGTTGTACAACTACCACCTCACCTCTGTTGTACAACTACCATCTCACCTCTGTTGTACATCTACCATCTCACCTCTGTTGTACAACTACCACCTCACCTCTGTTGTACATCAACCATCTCACCTCTGTTGTACATCTACCATCTCACCTCTGCTGTACATCTACCATCTCACCTCTGTTGTACATCTACCACCTCACCTCTGTTGTACATCAACCATCTCACCTCTGTCGTACATCTACCATCTCACCTCTGCTGTACATCTACCATCTCACCTCTGTTGTACATTTGCTATCTCACCTCTGTTGCACATCTACCATATCACCCATGCTGTACATCTACCATCTCACCTCTATTGCACATCTACCATCTCACCTCTGTTGTACATCTACCACCTCACCTCTGTTTTACATCTACCATCTCACCTCTGTTGTACATCTACCATCTCACCTCTGTTGTACATCTACCATCTCACCTCTGTTGCACATCTACCATCTCACCTCTGTTGTACATCTACCACCTCACCTCTGTTTTACATCTACCATCTCACCTCTGTTGTACATCTACCATCTCACCTAAGTTGCACATCTACCATCTCACCTCTGTTGTACATCTACCACCTCACCTCTGTTTTACATCTACCATGTCACCTCTGTTGTACATCTACCACCTCACCTCTGTTGCACATCTACCATCTCACCTCTGTTGTACATCTACCACCTCACCTCTGTTTTAAATCTACCATCTCACCTCTGTTGTACATCTACCATCTCACCTCTGTTGTACATCTACCACCTCACCTCTTTTTTACATCTACCATCTCACCTCTGTTGCACATCTACCATCTCACCTCTGTTGCACATCTACCATCTCACCTCTGTTGCACATCTACCATCTCACCTCTGTTGTATATCTACCACCTCACCTCTGTTGTACATCTACCATCTCACCTCTGTTGTACATCTACCACCTCACCTCTTTTTTACATCTACCATCTCAACTCTGTTGTACATCTACCACATCACCTCTGTCGTACATCTACCATCTCACCTCTGCTGTACATCTACCATCTCACCTCTTTTGTACATTTGCTATCTCACCTCTGTTGCACATCTACCATATCACCCATGCTGTACATCTACCATCTCACCTCTATTGCACATGTACCATCTCACCTCTGTTGTACATCTACCACCTCACCTCTGTTTTACATCTACCATCTCACCTCTGTTGTACATCTACCATCTCACCTCTGTTGTACATCTACCATCTCACCTCTGTTGCACATCTACCATCTCACCTCTGTTGTACATCTACCACCTCACCTCTGTTTTACATCTACCATCTCACCTCTGTTGTACATCTACCATCTCACCTAAGTTGCACATCTACCACCTCACCTCTGTTGTACATCTACCACCTCACCTCTGTTTTACATCTACCATGTCACCTCTGTTGTACATCTACCACCTCACCTCTGTTGCACATCTACCATCTCACCTCTGTTGTACATCTATCACCTCACCTCTGTTTTAAATCTACCATCTCACCTCTGTTGTACATCTACCATCTCACCTCTGTTGTACATCTACCACCTCACCTCTGTTTTACATCTACCATCTCGCCTCTGTTGCACATCTACCATCTCACCTCTGTTGCACATCTACCATCTCACCTCTGTTGCACATCTACCATCTCACCTCTGTTGTATATCTACCACCTCACCTCTGTTGTACATCTACCATCTCACCTCTGTTGTACATCTACCACCTCATCTCTTTTTTACATCTACCATCTCAACTCTGTTGTACATCTACCACCTCACCTCTGTTGTACATCTACCATCTCACCTCTGTTGCACATCTACCATCTCACCTCTGTCGTACATCTACCATCTCACCTCTGTTGTACATCTACCATCTCATCTCTGTTGCACATCTACCATCTCATCTCTGTTGCACATCTACCATCTCACCTCTATTGTACATCAACCATCTCACCTCTGTTGTACATCAACCATCTCACCTCTGTTGTACATCAACCATCTCACCTCTGTTGTACATCAACCATCTCACCTCTGTCATACATCTACCATATGATCCTTGCTATATATTGTGCTAACAAAACGCATACATTTGGTTAACGATATCTCAGATGAGCTGGGAGTGAGTGCGGCAGACGATTGGCATCTTAGACAGCACAGATCCAACTTTCGATAAGATAAATAAAGTCAAATATTCTAGCAAAAACAAGCAACTAGATGATGATGATTTCCTAAATGCCTCAGTTTTACGCTTTTTTACGTTGTATATCATTCATTAATACAGAACGTAAAACAAGGAGTCAGACAAGGCTGTGTTCTGTCACCGGATTTGTGTTCACTTTACAGTGAATATATTATGAGATCAATAGTAGACAAAAAAGGAATTGAAGTCAACGGTCACAACATAAATAATTTGCGTTATGCGGATGACACAGTCTTAATAGCAGAGACAGAGAACGAACTACAAGAAATGATAGACTTAATAGTAGAATAAAGCAACAAGAAAGGTCTCAGTCTGAATAGTAAGAAAACAGAAGTAATGGTTATATCGAAGAAACAATCATCACCAGCATGCAGCATAAAAATAAACGAGACAGACCTGAAACAAGTGCAACGTTTCAAATACTTGGGCACAATAATAACATCAGATGGGAGATGCACCACAGAAATAAAAAGTAGAATAGCTCAGGCCAAAATAGCATTTCAGAAAATGAAAAATATCTTGTGCAACAAATCTATGTCAATAAAAATGAGAAAGAGAGTTCATCGGTGCTATATAGAACCAATTCTGACCTATGGAAGCGAATCGTGGACAGTTTTTCGGGCACATCATGAGAAGAGGAAAGTTGGAATACTTGGTTACAACTGGCAAAATAAAAGGAAAGGGAGATCGCGGACGACAAAGAGAGAAAATACTGGATAGCTTGGTGTCATGGCATGGAAAACAGTCAACAACAGAACTGATACGATGCACTGTAGATAGAAGATTGTGGAGGGACATGATCACCTACGCCAAACGGTATGGCACATGATGATGATGATGATGATATCATTCATTAACATATTATAAACAGGACAAATCTGAAACAAGTGCAACGTTTGAAATACTTGGTCACAATAATAACATGCGATGGAAGAGGTACCACCGAAATAAAAAAAAAAAAAACAGAATAGCTCAGGCCAAAATAGCATTTCAGAAAATGAAAAAATATCTTATGCAACAAATCTATGCCAATAGAAGTGAGAAAGAGAGTTCTTCGGTGCTATATAGAACCAATTTTAACCTATGGAAGGGAAAACAAATAAATGAAATGACGATTAGAGTCCACAGAGATGGGATTTCTCAGAAGAATGTTGAAAGTTCCCTGGACAGCTAAAAAGACCAATGAGGAAGTTCTCAAAGAGGCTAACACAAAAAGGGAGCTCTTAAAAAACATCAGAAAGAAACAATCAACATTTTTCGGGCACATCATGAGAAGAGGAAAGTTGGAACACTTGGTTACAACTGGGAAAATAAAAGGAAAGAGAGATCGCGGACGAAAAATAGAGGAGATGCTAGATAGCTTAGTGTCATGGCATGGAAAACAGTCAACAACAGAATTAACTCGATGTATGGTGCATAAAAGGTTGTGGAAGGACATGATCGCCTACTCCAACCGGTATGACATATGATGATGATGTTCGCCTCTAAAACTGTAACTAAAATACAATTTTTAGATGAAAACGAACAACCGTGTAATTAGAAAAAGGGGAGATAAGTAGGTTACCGATGAAAAAAAAGAATTAAAAAAAAGGAGTGGGAAACATAATTAGTTCCGCCTCTGTCAATAGCTGCGCAGTTTGTTTGCAAACATCGGCCAAAAGAGCGTAAAGTGATAATTGATAATTACAACCTGGCATACAGGGCGAACATCATGGCCTTGGTAACAGTTGTCATGGGACGCTTTTTGTGTCAAGAAACGGCCGCCATATGGCGACATCTGTTGGGGTGTGGGATGGAATGTGCAGTTTATGGGACGAAGTACTATCGTGTGCCTTGCCGCTTGTTATTGTTGATCTGGCAGGGTCGGATTTAGGCTTAGTGTGGTCCTAAGCTAAATTAAACTTTGAAGCCCCATGCAGCGGCGGATATTCAGAAAAGGCAACGGAGGCCTTTTTAATATTTTATCAGAATACATAACGGAACGCCGATGAGAAAGATACACCCATCTACACAGACGGATCTGTAATTTGACACCAAAGGAGTGCAGGGACATTTACAGAACGCTCGACAGGCTGTAGATAGAAGATTGTGAGATGACGTGGTAGCTTACGTCAACTAGTATAGCATATATGGCAGGAACCATTGAAGGCTATGTCTGAAAAGTGTTCCTTCTTGCAGTTTCCTCATATTACAAGTCCGGCTTGTTGCAGGAGCTACTGAGTTAAGTGCTCTGTGCACATCGTGAGCTGTGTGTCTCATCCGTTTTGATCCTGCTTCGATATCCCGATTGTTTACGATGAATGATGATATCGTATGACAGGGAACAGTTGGCTGTGTTCACTTTCTGCGCGGTTTCGCCTTATGTCTTTTGGCGTGTGCTGAGACTGCTACGATGGGGACTACAGTTACCTTTCTTTGTTTGGGAGATGGGTTAGTAATTCGGATGATTCCACTGGCACGGGCGGTTGAGCAATTATGGATTTTAATTCGTTTGCTGTGATACCGAGGCCTTCCATAACCAATAACCAATAACCAATAACTAGTATAGCACATGATGATGAAGCGGAAAATAAAATTGTTTGGCCACGAGACTCGATCATCTGGTCTGGCAAAGAAGAGTGAACGAAGGGAGAAGGAAAAGTGGGCAGAGGAAGATATAGGAAGAATATCACCAAAGTGTGAATAGACCTTTTCTTTCTAGAGTCTCTAAGATTATCTGAAATTTTAGAGAAATGGAGAAGGTCTGTCTGTGATGCGCCAAAGACCCCCAGGTTGATGAAGTCTGTCTGTGATGCCTGAAGGACCCCCAGGTTGTGAGGAAGTCTGTCTGTAATGCGAGGAAGTCTGTCTGTAGTGCCCGAAAGACCCCCAGGTTGAGGAAGTCTGTCTGTGATGCGAGGAAGTCTGTCTGTAGTGCCCGAAAGACCCCCAGGTTGTGAGGAAATCAGTCTGTGATGCGAGGAAGTCTGTAGTGCCCGAAAGACCCCCAGGTTGAGGAAGTCTGTCTGTGATGCGAGGAAGTCTGTAGTGCCCGAAAGACCCCCAGGTTGTGAGGAAATCAGTCTGTGATGCGAGGAAGTCTGTAGTGCCCGAAAGACCCCCAGGTTGTGAGGAAATCAGTCTGTGATGCGAGGGAGTCTGTAGTGCCCGAAAGACCCCCAGGTTGTGAGGAAATCAGTCTGTGATGCGAGGGAGTCTGTAGTGCCCGAAAGACCCCCAGGTTGAGGAAGTCTGTCTTTCTCCCTCTTTCTGTTCGTCATCTGTGTTCACTCGAGAATTACACCTTTTCGTCGTTCGGAACGTTAAAACAGCGTACGTGCATTGCGCCTTTCGGTCGAACACAACCGACTTCAGCACCACCTTTTTGGGCCCCAGTTTACCTTCTAGCTTCTTCACATTATCATCCTGTTTTTGAAGCCACTGCTGATAAGTGGAGTAGGGTCTCGATCAGTTGTAAGTCGCTGGTCATAAGACAAGCAGTCAACTATGAGTCTGTGGCTATTTTCATGGAAGATACTGAACAAGAAGAACGGTTCTCAGAACAGAAGTTAGAAAGACAAATAGAACATCAAAAGGACACCACGACGCACAACAAGAACAGAGAACATCAAGAAATGTAAGGAAAACATAGAACATTAAGATCTATAAGGAAAATATAGAACATCAATAAAGATAAGAAAAACACACAACATCAATAATTAAATGGAAAATACAGAACAATGCAGAAATATATGGAATACATAGAACATCCAGAAATATTAGGAAAAAATACAGAACATCAAGAAAAATTAGGGGAAAACATAGAACATCAAAAAATATCAGGAAAATATAAAACACCAAGAAATATAAGAAAAACGTAAAACATAAAAGAATATAAGGAAAACATAAACATCAAGGGGGAAAAACACAGAATAGCAAGAAATACCAGGGGGAAAAACATAACATTCAGAAGTATAAGGAGAACACAGAACATCAATAAATAAAAGAAAAACATAGAACATCGAGAAAGAAATAAAAATAAAAACACAGAATATGAAAAATATCAGGGGAAAACACGAACATCAAAAAATGTAGAGATAACACAAAACATTAAGAAATGTAAAGAAAACACAGAACATCAAGAAATGTAAAGAAAACACAGAACATCAAGAAATGTAAAGAAAACACAGAACATCAAGAAATGTAAAGAAAACACAGAACATCAAGAAATGTAAAGAAAACACAGAACATGAATAAATGTAAGGAAAACACATAACATGAAGAAATGTAAAGAAAACACAGAACATCAAGAAATGTAAAGAAAACACAGAACATCAAGAAATGTAAAGAAAACACAGAACATCAAGAAATGTAAAGAAAACACAGAACAACAAGAAATGTAAAGAAAACACAGAACATCAAGAAATGTAAAGAAAACACAGAACATCAAGAAATGTAAAGAAAACACAGAACATCAAGAAATGTAAAGAAAACACAGAACATCAAGAAATGTAAAGAAAACACAGAACATCAAGAAATGTAAAGAAAACACAGAACATCAAGAAATACCAAGAAAGAAAAGCTCACCAAGAAATGGAAGGTAAATACAGAACATCAAGAAATGTAGAGAAAACACAGAACATCAAGAAATGTAAAGAAAACACAGAACATCAAGAAATGTAGAGAAAACACAGAACATCAAGAAATGTAGAGAAAACACAGAACATCAAGAAATGTAGAGAAAACACAGAACATCAAGAAATGTAAAGAAAACACAGAACATCAAGAAATGTAGAGAAAACACAGAACATCAAGAAATGTAGAGAAAACACAGAACATCAAGAAATGTAGAGAAAACACAGAACATCAAGAAATGTAAAGAAAACACAGAACATCAAGAAATGTAGAGAAAACACAGAACATCAAGAAATTTAAAGAAATTACAGAACATCAAGAAATGTAAAGAAAACACAGAACATCAAGAAATGTAAAGAAAATACAGAACATTAAGAAATATCAAGGAAAAAAAGCTCACTGAGAAATATAAGGTAAATACAGAACACAAGAAGTGCAAGAAACGAAGAACATCAATAGTGGCTAAGACGTTCTTCAGCAGCAGGACTGAAAAGCTGTCTGCGAATCATAGCTGATGGTTTGCACCAGTATCGCAGAACCAGCGCCATCAACAGCCTGATCCACCCCTTTGTGGTGCCCCTAGAAACAGATTAACCAGTCTTGTCTGGCCAAGTGATTAGGGATTGAGAGGGAAGGCAACCCCGTATTCAAAAACACCGAGCTGATGTCGGATGTGAATCAATTCAGAGGAAAAGGTATGTTTACAGCACTCGGATAAAAATGTGTTTTTCTGTTGTTGATTATTTGTCATTTGTTCCGAGTTTTGAAAATCTGAATCTGAATTGATTCGCTGATTATCGCCTCGGAAGTTTCCCCCAATAATTCTACTTCTTCTTCTACCTTTCTGCTCCCTGTGGAGCATAGGTCTTCAACAAACACTTTCAACTCCCTGTGGAGCATAAGTCTTCAACAAACACTTTCAGCTCCCTGTGGAGCATAGGTCTTCAACAAAGACTTTCAGATCCCTGTGGAGCATAGGTCTTCAACAAAGACTTTCAGATCCCTGTGGAGCATATGTCTTCAACAAACACTTTCAGATCCCTGTGGAGCATAGGTCTTCAACAAACACTTTCAACTCCCTGTGGAGCATAAGTCTTCAACAAACACTTTCAGCTCCCTGTGGAGCATAAGTCTTCAACAAACACTTTCAGCTCACTGTGGAGCATAGGTCTTCAACTAACACTTTCAGCTCCCTGTGGAGCATAGATCTTCAACAAACACTTTCAGCTCCCTGTGGAGCATAGGTCTTCAACAAACACTTTCAGCTCCCTGTGGAGCATAGGTCTTCAACAAACACTTTCAGCTCCCTGTGGAGCATAGGTCTTCAACAAACACTTTCAGCTCCCTGAGGAGCATAGGTCTTTAACAAACACTTTCAGCTCCCTGAGGAGCATAGGTCTTCAACAAACACTTTCAGCTCCCTGAGGAGCATAGGTGTTCAACAAACACTTTCAGCTCCCAGTGGAGCATAGGTCTTCAACAAACACTTTCCAAGTCGTTTTGTTTCTTGCCATTCTTTTAAGATCATTCCATGTCTTCCCCATCATCTTCATCTCTGCTTCTGTCTATCTTCGACAAGAATTTCTTGGTCTTCCTCATTGTCTTTTCCCCTGGGGATTCCAAAAAAGGGCCTGTTGTGTAATACTCTCAGCTGGCTTCCGTAGTGTGTGTCCTTTCCAGCGCCATCGTCTTCGCTGTATCTCTTTATCCACTGGTATTTGACTGGTCATTCATCAATATCATCATTGAGTGCTGTCTCCATAACGAAGGTTGGCTACCATGGATAGCCATTCTACTCTGTTTCTTGCTTTGATGTTGCAGGTTGTCATAGGCTGACGTGTCCATCTTTTGATGTTACTCGTCCATGTTAGTCTTGGTCTGCCTCTGCCTCTTTTACCTTGTATTTTCCCTTCCAATATTACTTTTAGTAGGCTGTTGTGTCTTTTAACATGCCCCAAAAATTTAATTTGTCTTGTCTTAATTGTATTTAGTAGTTCTCTTTTTATTTTCTGTTGTTTTAAAACTTCATCGTTTATTATCTTTTTTTTCCACCCAATCCTACCTACTCTTCTATAAATCCACATTTCAAAGGCTTCAGTTTTCTGTTCTGTTTTCTTGTTTAATGTCCATGTTTATGCACCATACAGGAATATTGAGAAGATGTAACATTTTGCCATTCTTAGTTTCAGCCCTGTTGATATTTGTTTTGTTGTTAGTATATTTTTCATGACATTAATATTACTTTTTGCCATACCTATTCTTTTGTTTATTTTGACTGGTACATTTCCTTAATTCTATGTTAGTGACTTTGTCCTGCCGTTTCCATCCTTTTATTCTGCGTAAGCATCCATTAATGAAAGTATGTATCTTTATGATTGTCAATTTTGTTGTTCTCCATGTTTCACAGCCATATAATAGGACCGCCTTAACATTTGAGTTGAAAATTTTTTTATTTTTTTTTTTTATTTAGCCTAATTTCTTTGGACTTCCATATGTTTCCCAGTGCAATAAAAGCTCTTCTTGCTTTTGATATCCTTACTTTGGTATCATCTCTCTATAATAATATTCATTTATTATTATTTGTCTGAAGTCGGATGTCCTGGTCCGAAAGACGCTAATTCCACAGTTCCACTGCACACCACAACACAACCACCAACGTCCTCTTAACGATCGGATTGTGAAGAAGTCTATTCTTTGATTCCTCCGGTGAACGCAAGCAAGCAAGCAAAGAACATTAAGCCGAACAAGAACAGCAAATAAGAACATTAATAGCAGCAAAACGTTAACAACTTGAGCAACTTCCCTCTCAAAGACACTTCAGTATCCATCAACATGACCACTTTCACCCTCTCATCCAATCAAATCTCTAGTATTATTAATCCCCTTCCTGATTGGACGTTGAAAGTTTCTAAAAATATCCGTAAACTGCCGATAAAAGACACTCTCCAGAGCTGGTGGTTAATTTGGGCTCATTTTGAGATTGCTCAAGTAAGGGACAGGATTTCCCCGCTTCTATATTTAGTAACAAGTGGATAATAGCTGTAGTCTCCAACCGAGCAAACGTGTTCTCCATAAGATCAGGCCATTATCTCGTTTTTCTAGAGAGCTTTTACTCGTGAGTTAGAAATTGCGAGGATGGTGTCGAGAGCTCTTTTGTCATGCCGCGGAGGTGTCGTTGATTATTTGGCCAATTTTTTTTTTATTCTTGTTTTCATGAACGTTGCGAAATCTTCACTTCATTCACATTTAATGGGTGCACACTTTCGTTGTGTTCGAGAGTAATTTAGTTTGAAACTCGTTTGGAAGTGTTGGAGTCAATCTCTTGTTTATTTAATTTGTGTTTGTTAAATCGCCCGCTCGTTTGATGCATTTGTCCCTGATAGGATTATCCTGGTATATGTTGCAATTTTCACAATTGTTTGTCGTTCATATGAGGAAATGCTGACATGTGTCTTTTCAAAAAAGATAAAAATAAACATCATCATCATGTGCCAAACCTGCTGGCGAAGGTAATCATGCACCTCCACAACTTTCGCTGTCAACAATTATTAATCTTTTCTGTTGTTGACCTTCTGCTAAGTCATTCTCTTATGCTGTCTGGGATCTTTTCTCTTTGCTTCCCTCTATCTCTTCGTCCCTCAATTTTCCCAGTTGTTACAATATATTCCAGTTGTTCTCTTCTCATTACATGGCCAAAAATGATGATTTTTTATTTTTAATTTTGAAAATTAATGCATTCACCACAGTCCGTCTGAAATAATATATGATTCTAGCCAGATTTCCCACGGAACGTTACATTCACCACAGCCCGTCTGAAAGAATACATGTCTCTAGCCAGATCTCCCACAGAACGTTGCATTTACCACAGCCCGTCTGAATGAATCTCTGTCTCTAGCCAGATCTCCCACAGAACGTTACATTCACTACAGCCGACCTAAAAGAATCTCTGTCTCTAGCCAGATCTCCCACAGAACGTTACATTCACTACAGCCGACCTAAAAGAATCTCTGTCTCTAGCCAGATCTCCCACAGAACGTTACATTCACTACAGCCGACCTAAAAGAATATCTGTCTCTAGCCAGATCTCCCACAGAATGTTACATTCACCACAGCCCATCTGAAAGAATCTCATTCTCCAGCCAGATCTCACACAGAACGTTACATTCACCACAGCCCATCTGAAAGAATCTTTGTCTCTAGCCAGATCTCCCACAGAACGTTACATTCACCACAGCCCATCCGAAAGAATCTCTGTCTCTAGCCAGATCTCCCACAGAACGTTACATTCACCACAGCCCGTCTGAAAGAATCTCTGTCTCTAGCCAGATCTCCCACAGAACGTTACATTCACCACAGCCTGTCTGAAAGAATCTCTGTCTCTAGCCAGATCTCCCACAGAACGTTACATTCACCACAGCCCGTCTGAAAGAATCTCTGTCTCTAGCCAGATCTCCCACAGAACGTTACATTCACCACAGCCAGTCTGAAAGAATCTCTGTCTCTAGCCAGATCTCCCACAGAACGTTACATTCACCACAGCCAGTCTGAAAGAATCTCTGTCTCTAGCCAGATCTCCCACAGAACGTTACATTCACCACAGCCAGTCTGAAAGAATCTCTGTCTCTAGCCAGATCTCCCACAGAACGTTACATTCACCACAGCCAGTCTGAAAGAATCTCTGTCTCTAGCCAGATCTCCCACAGAACGTTACATTCACCACAGCCAGTCTGAAAGAATCTCTGTCTCTAGCCAGATCTCCCACAGAACGTTACATTTACCACAGCGATGATGAAAGCGAAGAAAAGAAAGAGAGACAAAAGTTAGAAAAAACACCGATAGCAGCGATGGCAATGTTAACGATCGAGACACGTGACCAAACAATGTCAATTGGCACTGTTATCCACGAACGTCAAAAGACAGAGAAAAATATAAAAATGGAGATAAGTATATTATGTCATACCAATAATAACAATCACGAAGCAACATGAACGTATGAGAAACCAACTTAACGTTTTCCGTACGGAATTTTGTTATCGATGCAACGGCAGGGCCGCCTTAACGCATAGGCCCGTTGGGCATTTGCCCGGGGGCCCACGATCATAGGGGCCTCATATCAACCATTTATTTTTTATTCCTGGGGGGGGGAGGGGGGGCAGCACTCTCTCTTTACCCAGTGGCCCACGAGACACTTTTCATTGTTTTATAAATCAATCTACAGACTTATATTTGTTTAACAAAGTCCAAAATCATGATGCCTTTCATAATATGAATAGATATGAACAAGTTATTATACGCCTCTGAACAGGACACAATCGACTCCATAGTCACATGTATACAAAATTCAAGATCGGCACCTCAACTACTTGTACATGTGGACAGGTGCCCCAGACTGCTGAACACATACTTCAAGACTGTACTGAATATAGTAGACTGAGGAAAATCCATTGGCCCATAGATACAACACTACAGACAAAACTATATGGGCCACTGCAAGAATTACGAATGATAGTAAAATATATACAGGAAACGGCATTGCAGATATAGACAATACTTCAGGCGAACGAAAGATAGATAGATAGATAGATAGATAGATAGATAGATAGATAGATAGATAGATAGATAGATAGATAGATAGATAGATAGATAGATAGATAGATAGATAGATAGATAGATAGATAGATAGATAGATAGATAGATAGATAGATAGATAGGTAGGTAGGTAGGGTAGGTAGGTAGTAGTAGGTAGGTAGCTAGATAGATAGATAGATAGATAGATAGATAGATAGATAGATAGATAGATAGATAGATAGATAGATAGATAGATAGATAGATAGATAGATAGATAGATAGATAGATATATAGATAGATAGATAGATAGATAGATAGATAGATAGATAGTTAGACAGATAGATAGGTAGGTAGGTAGGTTGGTAGGTAAGTAGGTAGGTAGGTAGGTAGCTAGATAGATAGATAGATAGATAGATAGATAGATAGATAGATAGATAGATAGATAGATAGATAGATAGATAGATAGATAGATAGATAGATAGATAGATAGATAGATAGATAGATAGATAGATAGATAGATAGATAGATTTAACATATAACACATTATATGATTTTTTGGATAATTTCACCAACATCAAGATGATACAAGACGTGTAAAAAGAATATCGTTTGAAAACGGTTCACACTAGAAAAAGAGAAGTAGAGTTCTAAAAAAAGAGAAGAAGAGTACTAGAAAAAGAGAAGAAGAGTACTAGAAAAAGAGAAGAAGAGTTCTAGAAAAAAGAGAAGAAGAGTTATAGAAAAAGAGAAGAAGAGTTCTAGAAAAAAGAGAAGTAGAGTTATAGAAAAAGAGAAGAAGTATTCTAGAAAAAGAGAAGAAGAGTTCTAGAAAAAGAGAAGTAGAGTTATAGAAAAAGAGAAGAAGAGTTCTAGAAAAAGAGAAGTAGAGTTATAGAAAAAGAGAAGAAGAGTTCTAGAAAAAGAGAAGAAGAGTTCTAGAAAAAGAGAAGAAGAGTTCTAGAAAAACAGAAGAAGAGTTCTAGAAAAAGAGAAGAAGAGTTCTAGAAAAAGAGAAGAAGAGCTCTAGAAAAAGAGAAAAAAGTTTCTAGAAAAAGAGAAGAAGAGTTCTAGAAAAAGAGAAAAAGAGTTCTAGAAAAAGAGAAGAAGAGTTCTAGAAAAAAGAGAAGAAGAGTTCTAGAAAAAGAGAAGAAGAGTTCTAGAAAAAAAAAAGAAGAGTTCTAGAAAAAGAGAAGAAGTGTTCTAGAAAAAAGAGAAGAAGAGTTCTAGAAAAAGAGAAGAAGAGTTCTAGAAAAAAGAGAAGAAGAGTTCTAGAAAAAGAGAAGAGGTGTTCTAGAAAAAGAGAAGAAGAGTTCTAGAAAAAGAGAAGAAGAGTTCTAGAAAAAAGAGAAGAAGAGTTCTAGAAAAAGAGAAGAAGAGTTCTAGAAAAAGAGAAGAGGTGTTCTAGAAAAAGAGAAGAAGAGTTCTAGAAAAAGAGAAGAAGAGTTCTAGAAAAAAGAGAAGAAGAGTTCTAGAAAAAGAGAAGAAGAGTTCTAGAAAAAAGAGAAGAAGAGTTCTAGAAAAAGAGAAGAGGTGTTCTAGAAAAAGAGAAGAAGAGTTCTAGAAAAAGAGAAGAAGAGTTCTAGAAAAAATAGAAGAAGAGTTCTAGAAAAAAGAGAAGAAGAGTTCTAGAAAAAGGAAAAAGAGTTCTAGAAAAAAGAGAAGAAGAGTTCTAGAAAAAGAGAAGAAGAGTTCTAGAAAAAGAGAAGAAGAGTTCTAGAAAAAGAGAAGAAGAGTTCTAGAAAAAAGAGAAGAAGAGTTCTAGAAAAAGAGAAGAAGAGTTCTAGAAAAAGAGAAGCAGAGTTCGAGAAAAAGAGAAGAAGAGTTCTAGAAAAAGAGAAGAAGAGTTCTAGAAAAAGAGAAGAAGTGTTCTAGAAAAAGAGAAGAAGAGTTCTAGAAAAAGAGAAAAAAGATTTCTAGAAAAAGAAAAAAGAGTTCTAGAAAAAGAGAAGAAGATTTCTAGAAAAAGTGAAAAAGATTTCTAGAAAAAGAAGAAAAGAGTTCTAGAAAAAGAGAAGAAGATTTCTAGAAAAAGTGAAAAAGATTTCTAGAAAAAGAAGAAAAGAGTTCTAGAAAAAAGAGAAGAAGAGTTCTAGAAAAAGAGAAGAAGAGTTCTAGAAAAAGAGAAGAAGAGTTCTAGAAAAAGAGAAGAGGTGTTCTAGAAAAAGAGAAGAAGAGTTCTAGAAAAAGAGAAAAAGATTTCTAGAAAAAGAAGAAAAGAGTTCTAGAAAAAAGAGAAGAAGAGTTCTAGAAAAAGAGAACAAGAGTTCTAGAAAAAGAGAAGAAGAGTTCTAGAAAAAGTGAAAAAGATTTATAGAAAAAGAAGAAAAGAGTTCTAGAAAAAAGAGAAGAAGAGTTCTAGAAAAAGAGAAGAAGAGTTCTAGAAAAAGAGAAGAAGAGTTCTAGAAAAAGAGAAGAAGTGTTCTAGAAAAAGAGAAGAAGAGTTCTAGAAAAAGAGAAGAGGTGTTCTAGAAAAAGAGAAGAAGAGTTCTAGAAAAAGAGAAAAAGATTTCTAGAAAAAGAAGAAAAGAGTTCTAGAAAAAGAGAAGAAGAGTTCTAGAAAAAGAGAAGAAGTGTTCTAGAAAAAGAGAAGAAGATTTCTAGTAAAAGAGAAGCAGTGTTCTAGAAAAAGAGAAGAGGTGTTCTAGAAAAAGAGAAGAAGTGTTCTAGAAAAAGAGAAGAAGTGTTCTAGTGAAAGAGAAGAAGTGTTCTAGAAAAAGAGAAGTGTTCTAGAAAAAGAAAAGAAGAATTCTAGAAAAAGAGAAGAAGAGTTCTAGATAAAGAGAAGAGTTGTTCTAGAAAAAGAGAAGAAGTGTTCTAGAAAAAGAGAAGAAGAATTCTAGAAAAAGAGAAGAAGAGTTCTAGAAAAAGAGAAGAAGCGTTCTAGAAAAAGAGAAGAAGATTTCTAGAAAAAGAGAAGAAGAGTTCTAGAAAAAGAGAAGTAGTGTTCTAGAAAAAGAGAAGAAGAGCTCTAGAAAAAGAGAAGAAGAGTTATAGAAAAAGAGAAGAAGAGTTCTAGAAAAAGAGAAGAAGAGTTCTAGAAAAAGAGAAGAAGAGTTCTAGAAAAAGAGAAGAAGATTTCTAGAAAAACGAAGAAGAGGAGTTCTAGAAAAAGAGAAGAAGAGTTTTAGAAAAAGAGAAGAAGAGTTCTAGAAAAAGAGAATAAGATTTCTAGAAAAAGAGAAGAAGATTTTTAGAAACAGAGAAGAAGAGTTCTAGAAAAAGAAGAAGAAGAGTTTTAGAAAAAGAGAAGAAGAGTTCTAGAAAAAGAAGAAGAGTTTTAGAAAAAGAGAAGAAGAGTTCTAGAAAAAGAAGAAACGGGGTTCTAGAAAAAAGAGAAGAAGAGTTCTAGAAAAAGAGAAGAGGAGTACTAGAAAAAGAATAGAAGAGTTCTAGAAAAAGAGAAGAAGAGTTCTAGTAAAAGAGAAGCAGTGTTGTAGATAAAGAGAAGAGGTGTTCTAGAAAAAGAGAAGAAGTGTTCTAGAAAAAGAGAAGAAGAGTTATAGAAAAAGAGAAGAAGAGTTCTAGAAATAAGAAAAGAAGTGTTCTAGAAAAAAGAGAAGAAGTATTCTAGAAAAAGAGAAGAAGAGTTCTAGAAAAAGAGAAGAAGAGTTCTAGAAAAAGAGAAGAAGAGTTCTAGAAAAAGAGAAGAAGAGTTCTAGAAAAAGAGAAGAAGAGTTCTAGAAAAAGAGAAGAAGAGTTCTAGAAAAAGAGAAGAAGAGTTCTAGAAAAAGAGAAAAAGATTTCTAGAAAAAGAGAAGAAGAGTTCTAGAAAAAGAGAAGAAGAGTTCTAGAAAAAGAGAAGAAGAGTTCCAGAAAAAAGAGAAGAAGAGTTTTAGAAAAAGAGAAGAAGAGTTCCAGAAAAAAAAGAAGAAGAGTTCTAGAAAAAGAGAAGAAGAGTTCTAGAAAAAAGAGAAGAAGAGTTCTAGAAAAAAGAGAAGAAGAGTTCTAGAAAAAAAAGTAGAAGAGTTCTAGAAAAAAGAGAAGAAGAGTTCTAGAAAAAAAAGAAGAAGAGTTCTAGAAAAAAGAGAAGAAGAGTTCTAGAAAAAGAGAAGAGGTGTTCTAGAAAAAGAGAAGAAGAGTTCTAGAAAAAGGGAAGAAGAGTTCTAGAAAAAGAGAAGAAGAGTTCTAGAAAAAGAGAAGAAGAGTTCTAGAAAAAGAGAAGCAGAGCTCTAGAAAAAGAGAAAAAGATTTCTAGAAAAAGAAGAAAAGAGTTCTAGAAAAAGAGAAGAAGAGTTCTAGAAAAAGAGAAGAGGAGTTCTAGAAAAAGAGAAGAAGAGTTCTAGAAAAAGAGAAGAAGAGTTCTAGAAAAAGAGAAGAGAAGTTCTAGAAAAAGAGAAGAAGAGTTCTAGAAAAAGAGAAGAAGAGTTCTAGAAAAATGAGAAGAAGAGTTCTAGAAAAAGAAGAAGAGTTCTAGAAAAAGAGAAGAAGAGTTCGAGAAAAAGAGAAGAAGAGTTCTAGAAAAAGAGAAGAAGAGTTCTAGAAAAAGAGAAGAAGAGTTCTAGAAAAAGAGAAGAAGAGTTCTAGAAAAGAGAAAAAAGATTTCTAGAAAAAGAAGAAAAGAGTTCTAGAAAAAGAGAAGAAGAGTTCAAGAAAAAGAGAAGAAGAGTTCTAGAAAAAAGAGAAGAAGAGTTCTAGAAAAAGAGAAAAAGATTTCTAGAAAAAGAAGAAAAGAGTTCTAAAAAAAGAGAAGAAGATTGCTAGAAAAAGTGAAAAAGATTTGTAGAAAAAGAAGAAAAGAGTTCTAGAAAAAAGAGAAGAAGAGTTCTAGAAAAAGAGAAGAAGAGTTCTAGAAAAAGAGAAGAAGTGTTCTAGAAAAAGAGAAGAAGAGTTCTAGAAAAAGAGAAGAGGTGTTCTAGAAAAAGAGAAGAAGAGTTCTAGAAAAAGAGAAAAAGATTTCTAGAAAAAGAAGAAAAGAGTTCTAGAAAAAGAGAAGAAGTGTTCGAGAAAAAGAGAAGAAGTGTTCTAGAAAAAGAGAAGAAGAGTTCTAGTAAAAGAGAAGCAGTGTTCTAGAAAAAGAGAAGAGGTGTTCTAGAAAAAGAGAAGAAGTGTTCTAGAAAAAGAGAAGAAGTGTTCTAGAGAAAGAAAAGAAGTGTTCTAGAAAAAGAGAAGAAGTGTTCTAGAAAAAGAGAAGAAGAATTCTAGAAAAAGAGAAGAAGAGTTCTAGATAAAGAGAAGAGTTGTTCTAGAAAAAGAGAAGAAGTGTTCTAGAAAAAGAGAAGAAGAATTCTAGAAAAAGAGAAGAAGAGTTCTAGAAAAAGAGAAGAAGCGTTCTAGAAAAAGAGAAGAAGAGTTCTAGAAAAAGAGAAGAAGAGTTCTAGAAAAAGAGAAGAAGAGTTCTAGAAAAAGAGAAAAAGTTTTCTAGAAAAAGAAGAAAAGAGTTCTAGAGAAAGAGAAGAAGAGTTTTAGAAAAAGAGAAGAAGAGTTCTAGAAAAAGAAGAAGAGTTTTAGAAAAGAGAAGAAGAGTTCTAGAAAATAAAGAAAAGGGTTCTAGAAAAAGAAGAAGAGTTTTAGAAAAGAGAAGAAGAGTTCTAGAAAATAAAGAAAAGGGTTCTAGAAAAAAGAGAAGAAGAGTTCTAGAAAAAGAGAAGAGGTGTTCTAGAAAAAGAGAAGAAGAGTTTTAGAAAAAGAGAAGAAGAGTTCTAGAAAAAGAGAATAAGATTTCTAGAAAAAGAGAAGAAGATTTTTAGAAACAGAGAAGAAGAGTTCTAGAAAAAGAGAAGAAGAGTTTTAGAAAAAGAGAAGAAGAGTTCTAGAAAAAGAAGAAAAGAGTTCTAGAAAAAGAGAAGAAGAGTTTTAGAAAAAAGAGAAGAAGAGTTCTAGAAAAAGAAGAAGAGTTTTAGAAAAAGAGAATAAGAGTTCTAGAAAATAAAGAAAAGGGTTCTAGAAAAAAGAGAAGAAGAGTTCTAGAAAAAGAGAAGCAGAGCTCTAGAAAAAGAGAAAAAGATTTCTAGAAAAAGAAGAAAAGAGTTCTAGAAAAAGAGAAGAAGAGTTCTAGAAAAAATAGAAGAAGAGTTCTAGAAAAAAGAGAAGAAGAGTTCTAGAAAAAGGAAGAAGAGTTCTAGAAAAAAGAGAAGAAGAGTTCTAGAAAAAGAGAAGAAGAGTTCTAGAAAAAGAGAAGAAGAGTTCTAGAAAAAGAGAAGAAGAGTTCTAGAAAAAGAGAAGAAGAGTTCTAGAAAAATAGAAGAAGAGTTCTAGAAAAAGAGAAGAAGAGTTCTAGAAAAAGAGAAGCAGAGTTCGAGAAAAAGAGAAGAAGAGTTCTAGAAAAAGAGAAGAAGAGTTCTAGAAAAAGAGAAGAAGAGTTCTAGAAAAAGAGAAGAAGAGTTCTAGAAAAAGAGAAAAAAGATTTCTAGAAAAAGAAGAAAAGAGTTCTAGTAAAAGAGAAGAAGAGTTCTAGAAAAAGAGAAGAAGAGTTCTAGAAAAAAGAGAAGAAGAGTTCTAGAAAAAGAGAAAAAGATTTCTAGAAAAAGAAGAAAAGAGTTCTAGAAAAAGAGAAGAAGATTTCTAGAAAAAGTGAAAAAGATTTCTAGAAAAAGAAGAAAAGAGTTCTAGAAAAAAGAGAAGAAGAGTTCTAGAAAAAGAGAAGAAGAGTTCTAGAAAAAGAGAAGAAGAGTTCTAGAAAAAGAGAAGAAGTGTTCTAGAAAAAGAGAAGAAGAGTTCTAGAAAAAGAGAAGAGGTGTTCTAGAAAAAGAGAAGAAGAGTTCTAGAAAAAGAGAAAAAGATTTCTAGAAAAAGAAGAAAAGAGTTCTAGAAAAAGAGAAGCAGAGTTCGAGAAAAAGAGAAGAAGAGTTCTAGAAAAAGAGAAGAAGAGTTCTAGAAAAAGAGAAGAAGTGTTCTAGAAAAAGAGAAGAAGAGTTCTAGAAAAAGAGAAGAAGAGTTCTAGAAAAAGAGAAGAGAAGTTCTAGAAAAAGAGAAGAAGATTTCTAGAAAAAGTGAAAAAGATTTCTAGAAAAAGAAGAAAAGAGTTCTAGAAAAAGAGAAGAAGATTTCTAGAAAAAGTGAAAAAGATTTCTAGAAAAAGAAGAAAAGAGTTCTAGAAAAAAGAGAAGAAGAGTTCTAGAAAAAGAGAAGAAGAGTTCTAGAAAAAGAGAAGAAGAGTTCTAGAAAAAGAGAAGAGGTGTTCTAGAAAAAGAGAAGAAGAGTTCTAGAAAAAGAGAAAAAGATTTCTAGAAAAAGAAGAAAAGAGTTCTAGAAAAAAGAGAAGAAGAGTTCTAGAAAAAGAGAAGCAGAGCTCTAGAAAAAGAGAAAAAGATTTCTAGAAAAAGAAGAAAAGAGTTCTAGAAAAAGAGAAGAAGAGTTCTAGAAAAAGAGAAGAGGAGTTCTAGAAAAAGAGAAGAAGAGTTCTAGAAAAAGAGAAGAAGAGTTCTAGTAAAAGAGAAGCAGTGTTCTAGATAAAGAGAAGAGGTGTTCTAGAAAAAGAGAAGAAGTGTTCTAGAAAAAGAGAAGAAGAGTTATAGAAAAAGAGAAGAAGAGTTCTAGAAATAAGAGAAGAAGAGTTCTAGAAAAAAAGAGAAGAAGTATTCTAGAAAAAGAGAAGAAGAGTTCTAGAAAAAGAGAAGAAGAGTTCTAGAAAAAGAGAAGAAGAGTTCTAGAAAAAGAGAAGAAGAGTTCTAGAAAAAGAGAAGAAGAGTTCTAGAAAAAGAGAAGAAGAGTTCTAGAAAAAGAGAAGAAGAGTTCTAGAAAAAGAGAAAAAGATTTCTAGAAAAAGAGAAGAAGAGTTCTAGAAAAAGAGAAGAAGAGTTCTAGAAAAAGAGAAGAAGAGTTCTAGAAAAAAGAGAAGAAGAGTTCTAGAAAAAGAGAAGAAGAGTTCTAGAAAAAAGAGAAGAAGAGTTCTAGAAAAAAGAGAAGAAGAGTTCTAGAAAAAGAGAAGAAGAGTTCTAGAAAAAGAGAAGCAGAGTTCGAGAAAAAGAGAAGAAGAGTTCTAGAAAAAGAGAAGAAGAGTTCTAGAAAAAGAGAAGAAGTGTTCTAGAAAAAGAGAAGAAGAGTTCTAGAAAAAGAGAAAAAAGATTTCTAGAAAAAGAAAAAAGAGTTCTAGAAAAAGAGAAGAAGATTTCTAGAAAAAGTGAAAAAGATTTCTAGAAAAAGAAGAAAAGAGTTCTAGAAAAAGAGAAGAAGATTTCTAGAAAAAGTGAAAAAGATTTCTAGAAAAAGAAGAAAAGAGTTCTAGAAAAAAGAGAAGAAGAGTTCTAGAAAAAGAGAAGAAGAGTTCTAGAAAAAGAGAAGAAGAGTTCTTGAAAAAGAGAAGAGGTGTTCTAGAAAAAGAGAAGAAGAGTTCTAGAAAAAGAGAAAAAGATTTCTAGAAAAAGAAGAAAAGAGTTCTAGAAAAAAGAGAAGAAGAGTTCTAGAAAAAGAGAAGAAGAGTTCTAGAAAAAGAGAAGAAGAGTTCTAGAAAAAGTGAAAAAGATTTATAGAAAAAGAAGAAAAGAGTTCTAGAAAAAAGAGAAGAAGAGTTCTAGAAAAAGAGAAGAAGAGTTCTAGAAAAAGAGAAGAAGAGTTCTAGAAAAAGAGAAGAAGTGTTCTAGAAAAAGAGAAGAAGAGTTCTAGAAAAAGAGAAGAGGTGTTCTAGAAAAAGAGAAGAAGAGTTCTAGAAAAAGAGAAAAAGATTTCTAGAAAAAGAAGAAAAGAGTTCTAGAAAAAGAGAAGAAGAGTTCTAGAAAAAGAGAAGAAGTGTTCTAGAAAAAGAGAAGAAGATTTCTAGTAAAAGAGAAGCAGTGTTCTAGAAAAAGAGAAGAGGTGTTCTAGAAAAAGAGAAGAAGTGTTCTAGAAAAAGAGAAGAAGTGTTCTAGTGAAAGAGAAGAAGTGTTCTAGAAAAAGAGAAGAAGTGTTCTAGAAAAAGAAAAGAAGAATTCTAGAAAAAGAGAAGAAGAGTTCTAGATAAAGAGAAGAGTTGTTCTAGAAAAAGAGAAGAAGTGTTCTAGAAAAAGAGAAGAAGAATTCTAGAAAAAGAGAAGAAGAGTTCTAGAAAAAGAGAAGAAGCGTTCTAGAAAAAGAGAAGAAGATTTCTAGAAAAAGAGAAGAAGAGTTCTAGAAAAAGAGAAGTAGTGTTCTAGAAAAAGAGAAGAAGAGCTCTAGAAAAAGAGAAGAAGAGTTATAGAAAAAGAGAAGAAGAGTTCTAGAAAAAGAGAAGAAGAGTTCTAGAAAAAGAGAAGAAGAGTTCTAGAAAAAGAGAAGAAGATTTCTAGAAAAACGAAGAAGAGGAGTTCTAGAAAAAGAGAAGAAGAGTTTTAGAAAAAGAGAAGAAGAGTTCTAGAAAAAGAGAATAAGATTTCTAGAAAAAGAGAAGAAGATTTTTAGAAACAGAGAAGAAGAGTTCTAGAAAAAGAAGAAGAAGAGTTTTAGAAAAAGAGAAGAAGAGTTCTAGAAAAAGAAGAAGAGTTTTAGAAAAAGAGAAGAAGAGTTCTAGAAAAAGAAGAAACGGGGTTCTAGAAAAAAGAGAAGAAGAGTTCTAGAAAAAGAGAAGAGGAGTACTAGAAAAAGAATAGAAGAGTTCTAGAAAAAGAGAAGAAGAGTTCTAGTAAAAGAGAAGCAGTGTTGTAGATAAAGAGAAGAGGTGTTCTAGAAAAAGAGAAGAAGTGTTCTAGAAAAAGAGAAGAAGAGTTATAGAAAAAGAGAAGAAGAGTTCTAGAAATAAGAGAAGAAGAGTTCTAGAAAAAAGAGAAGAAGTATTCTAGAAAAAGAGAAGAAGAGTTCTAGAAAAAGAGAAGAAGAATTCTAGAAAAAGAGAAGAAGAGTTCTAGAAAAAGAGAAGAAGAGTTCTAGAAAAAGAGAAGAAGAGTTCTAGAAAAAGAGAAGAAGAGTTCTAGAAAAAGAGAAGAAGAGTTCTAGAAAAAGAGAAGAAGAGTTCTAGAAAAAGAGAAGAAGAGTTCTAGAAAAAGAGAAGAAGAGTTTTAGAAAAAGAGAAGAAGAGTTCTAGAAAAAGAGAAGAAGAGTTCTAGAAAAAGAGAAAAAGATTTTTAGAAAAAGAGAAGAAGAGTTCTAGAAAAAGAGAAGAAGAGTTCTAGAAAAAGAGAAGAAGAGTTCTAGAAAAAAGAGAAGAAGAGTTTTAGAAAAAGAGAAGAAGAGTTCCAGAAAAAAAAGAAGAAGAGTTCTAGAAAAAGAGAAGAAGAGTTCTAGAAAAAAGAGAAGAAGAGTTCTAGAAAAAAGAGAAGAAGAGTTCTAGAAAAAAAATGTAGAAGTGTTGTAGAAAAAAGAGAAGAAGAGTTCTAGAAAAAAAAGAAGAAGAGTTCTAGAAAAAAGAGAAGAAGAGTTCTAGAAAAAGAGAAGAGGTGTTCTAGAAAAAGAGAAGAAGAGTTCTAGAAAAAGGGAAGAAGAGTTCTAGAAAAAGAGAAGAAGAGTTCTAGAAAAAGAGAAGAAGAGTTCTAGAAAAAGAGAAGCAGAGCTCTAGAAAAAGAGAAAAAGATTTCTAGAAAAAGAAGAAAAGAGTTCTAGAAAAAGAGAAGAAGAGTTCTAGAAAAAGAGAAGAGGAGTTCTAGAAAAAGAGAAGAAGAGTTCTAGAAAAAGAGAAGAAGAGTTCTAGAAAAAGAGAAGAGAAGTTCTAGAAAAAGAGAAGAAGAGTTCTAGAAAAAGAGAAGAAGAGTTCTAGAAAAATGAGAAGAAGAGTTCTAGAAAAAGAGAAGAAGAGTTCTAGAAAAAGAGAAGAAGAGTTCGAGAAAAAGAGAAGAAGAGTTCTAGAAAAAGAGAAGAAGAGTTCTAGAAAAAGAGAAGAAGAGTTCTAGAAAAAGAGAAGAAGAGTTCTAGAAAAAGAGAAAAAAGATTTCTAGAAAAAGAAGAAAAGAGTTCTAGAAAAAGAGAAGAAGAGTTCAAGAAAAAGAGAAGAAGAGTTCTAGAAAAAAGAGAAGAAGAGTTCTAGAAAAAGAGAAAAAGATTTCTAGAAAAAGAAGAAAAGAGTTCTAGAAAAAGAGAAGAAGATTGCTAGAAAAAGTGAAAAAGATTTGTAGAAAAAGAAAAAAAGAATTCTAGAAAAAAGAGAAGAAGAGTTCTAGAAAAAGAGAAGAAGAGTTCTAGAAAAAGAGAAGAAGTGTTCTAGAAAAAGAGAAGAAGAGTTCTAGAAAAAGAGAAGAGGTGTTCTAGAAAAAGAGAAGAAGAGTTGTAGAAAAAGAGAAAAAGATTTCTAGAAAAAGAAGAAAAGAGTTCTAGAAAAAGAGAAGAAGAGTTCGAGAAAAAGAGAAGAAGTGTTCTAGAAAAAGAGAAGAAGAGTTCTAGTAAAAGAGAAGCAGTGTTCTAGAAAAAAAGAAGAGGTGTTCTAGAAAAAGAGAAGAAGTGTTCTAGAAAAAGAGAAGAAGTGTTCTAGAGAAAGAAAAGAAGTGTTCTAGAAAAAGAGAAGAAGTGTTCTAGAAAAAGAGAAGAAGAATTCTAGAAAAAGAGAAGAAGAGTTCTAGATAAAGAGAAGAGTTGTTCTAGAAAAAGAGAAGAAGTGTTCTAGAAAAAGAGAAGAAGAATTCTAGAAAAAGAGAAGAAGAGTTCTAGAAAAAGAGAAGAAGCGTTCTAGAAAAAGAGAAGAAGAGTTCTAGAAAAAGAGAAGAAGAGTTCTAGAAAAAGAGAAGTAGTGTTCTAGAAAAAGAGAAAAAGATTTCTAGAAAAAGAAGAAAAGAGTTCTAGAGAAAGAGAAGAAGAGTTTTAGAAAAAGAGAAGAAGAGTTCTAGAAAAAGAAGAAGAGTTTTAGAAAAGAGAAGAAGAGTTCTAGAAAATAAAGAAAAGGGTTCTAGAAAAAAGAGAAGAAGAGTTCTAGAAAAAGAGAAGAGGTGTTCTAGAAAAAGAGAAGAAGAGTTTTAGAAAAAGAGAAGAAGAGTTCTAGAAAAAGAGAATAAGATTTCTAGAAAAAGAGAAGAAGATTTTTAGAAACAAAGAAGAAGAGTTCTAGAAAAAGAGAAGAAGAGTTTTAGAAAAAGAGAAGAAGAGTTCTAGAAAAAGAAGAAAAGAGTTCTAGAAAAAGAGAAGAAGAGTTTTAGAAAAAGAGAAGAAGAGTTCTAGAAAAAGAAGAAGAGTTTTAGAAAAAGAGAATAAGAGTTCTAGAAAATAAAGAAAAGAGTTCTAGAAAAAAGAGAAGAAGAGTTCTAGAAAAAGAGAAGCAGAGCTCTAGAAAAAGAGAAAAAGATTTCTAGAAAAAGAAGAAAAGAGTTCTAGAAAAAGAGAAGAAGAGTTCTAGAAAAAGAGAAGAGGAGTTCTAGAAAAAGAGAAGAAGAGTTCTAGAAAAAGAGAAGAATAGTTCTAGAAAAAGAGAAGAGAAGTTCTAGAAAAAAGAGAAGAAGAGTTCTAGAAAAAGAGAAGAAGAGTTCTAGAAAAAATAGAAGAAGAGTTCTAGAAAAAAGAGAAGAAGAGTTCTAGAAAAAGGAAGAAGAGTTCTAGAAAAAAGAGAAGAAGAGTTCTAGAAAAAGAGAAGAAGAGTTCTAGAAAAAGAGAAGAAGAGTTCTAGAAAAAGAGAAGAAGAGTTCTAGAAAAAGAGAAGAAGAGTTCTAGAAAAATAGAAGAAGAGTTCTAGAAAAAGAGAAGAAGAGTTCTAGAAAAAGAGAAGCAGAGTTCGAGAAAAAGAGAAGAAGAGTTCTAGAAAAAGAGAAGAAGAGTTCTAGAAAAAGAGAAGAAGAGTTCTAGAAAAAGAGAAGAAGAGTTCTAGAAAAAGAGAAAAAAGATTTCTAGAAAAAGAAGAAAAGAGTTCTAGTAAAAGAGAAGAAGAGTTCTAGAAAAAGAGAAGAAGAGTTCTAGAAAAAAGAGAAGAAGAGTTCTAGAAAAAGAGAAAAAGATTTCTAGAAAAAGAAGAAAAGAGTTCTAGAAAAAGAGAAGAAGATTTCTAGAAAAAGTGAAAAAGATTTCTAGAAAAAGAAGAAAAGAGTTCTAGAAAAAAGAGAAGAAGAGTTCTAGAAAAAGAGAAGAAGAGTTCTAGAAAAAGAGAAGAAGAGTTCTAGAAAAAGAGAAGAAGTGTTCTAGAAAAAGAGAAGAAGAGTTCTAGAAAAAGAGAAGAGGTGTTCTAGAAAAAGAGAAGAAGAGTTCTAGAAAAAGAGAAAAAGATTTCTAGAAAAAGAAGAAAAGAGTTCTAGAAAAAGAGAAGAAGAGTTCTAGAAAAAGAGAAGAAGTGTTCTAGAAAAAGAGAAGAAGAGTTCTAGTAAAAGAGAAGCAGTGTTCTAGAAAAAGAGAAGAGGTGTTCTAGAAAAAGAGAAGAAGTGTTCTAGAAAAAGAGAAGAAGTGTTCTAGTGAAAGAGAAGAAGTGTTCTAGAAAAAGAGAAGAAGTGTTCTAGAAAAAGAAAAGAAGAATTCTAGAAAAAGAGAAGAAGAGTTCTAGATAAAGAGAAGAGTTGTTCTAGAAAAAGAGAAGAAGTGTTCTAGAAAAAGAGAAGAAGAATTCTAGAAAAAGAGAAGAAGAGTTCTAGAAAAAGAGAAGAAGAGTTTTAGAAAAAGAGAAGAAGAATTCTAGAAAAAGAGAATAAGATTTCTAGAAAAAGAGAAGAAGATTTTTAGAAACAGAGAAGAAGAGTTCTAGAAAAAGAAGAAGAAGAGTTTTAGAAAAAGAGAAGAAGAGTTCTAGAAAAAGAGAAGAAGAGTTCTAGAAAAAGAGAAGAAGTGTTCTAGAAAAAGAAGAAACGGGGTTCTAGAAAAAAGAGAAGAAGAGTTCTAGAAAAAGAGAAGAGGTGTTCTAGAAAAAGAGAAGAAGAGTTCTAGAAAAAGAGAAGAAGAGTTCTAGAAAAAGAGAAGAAGAGTTCTAGAAAAAGAGAAGCAGAGCTCTAGAAAAAGAGAAAAAGATTTCTAGAAAAAGAAGAAAAGAGTTCTAGAAAAAGAGAAGAAGAGTTCTAGAAAAAGAGAAGAGGAGTTCTAGAAAAAGAGAAGAAGAGTTCTAGAAAAAGAGAAGAAGAGTTCTAGTAAAAGAGAAGCAGTGTTCTAGATAAAGAGAAGAGGTGTTCTAGAAAAAGAGAAGAAGTGTTCTAGAAAAAGAGAAGAAGAGTTATAGAAAAAGAGAAGAAGAGTTCTAGAAATAAGAGAAGAAGAGTTCTAGAAAAAGAGAAGAAGTATTCTAGAAAAAGAGAAGAAGAGTTCTAGAAAAAGAGAAGAAGAGTTCTAGAAAAAGAGAAGAAGAGTTCTAGAAAAAGAGAAGAAGAGTTCTAGAAAAAGAGAAAAAGATTTCTAGAAAAAGAGAAGAAGAGTTCTAGAAAAAGAGAAGAAGAGTTCTAGAAAAAGAGAAGAAGAGTTCTAGAAAAAAGAGAAGAAGAGTTCTAGAAAAAGAGAAGAAGAGTTCTAGAAAAAGAGAAGAAGAGTTCTAGAAAAAAGAGAAGAAGAGTTCTAGAAAAAAAAGTAGAAGAGTTCTAGAAAAAAGAGAAGAAGAGTTCTAGAAAAAAAAGAAGAAGAGTTCTAGAAAAAAGAGAAGAAGAGTTCTAGAAAAAGAGAAGAGGTGTTCTAGAAAAAGAGAAGAAGAGTTCTAGAAAAAGGGAAGAAGAGTTCTAGAAAAAGATAAGAAGAGTTCTAGAAAAAGAGAAGAAGAGTTCTAGAAAAAGAGAAGCAGAGCTCTAGAAAAAGAGAAAAAGATTTCTAGAAAAAGAAGAAAAGAGTTCTAGAAAAAGAGAAGAAGAGTTCTAGAAAAAGAGAAGAGGTGTTCTAGAAAAAGAGAAGAAGAGTTCTAGAAAAAGGGAAGAAGAGTTCTAGAAAAAGAGAAGAAGAGTTCTAGAAAAAGAGAAGAAGAGTTCTAGAAAAAGAGAAGCAGAGCTCTAGAAAAAGAGAAAAAGATTTCTAGAAAAAGAAGAAAAGAGTTCTAGAAAAAGAGAAGAAGAGTTCTAGAAAAAGAGAAGAGGAGTTCTAGAAAAAGAGAAGAAGAGTTCTAGAAAAAGAGAAGAAGAGTTCTAGAAAAAGAGAAGAGAAGTTCTAGAAAAAGAGAAGAAGAGTTCTGGAAAAAGAGAAGAAGAGTTCTAGAAAAAAGAGAAGAAGAGTTCTAGAAAAAGAGAAGAAGAGTTCTAGAAAAAGAGAAGAAGAGTTCGAGAAAAAGAGAAGAAGAGTTCTAGAAAAAGAGAAGAAGAGTTCTAGAAAAAGAGAAGAAGAGTTCTAGAAAAAGAGAAGAAGAGTTCTAGAAAAAGAGAAAAAGATTTCTAGAAAAAGAAGAAAAGAGTTCTAGAAAAAGAGAAGAAGAGTTCTAGAAAAAGAGAAGAAGATTTCTAGAAAAAAGAGAAGAAGAGTTCTAGAAAAAGAGAAAAAGATTTCTAGAAAAAGAAGAAAAGAGTTCTAGAAAAAGAGAAGAAGATTTCTAGAAAAAGTGAAAAAGATTTCTAGAAAAAGAAGAAAGAGTTCTAGAAAAAAGAGAAGAAGAGTTCTAGAAAAAGAGAAGAAGAGTTCTAGAAAAAGAGAAGAAGAGTTCTAGAAAAAGAGAAGAAGTGTTCTAGAAAAAGAGAAGAAGAGTTCTAGAAAAAGAGAAGAGGTGTTCTAGAAAAAGAGAAGAAGAGTTCTAGAAAAAGAGAAAAAGATTTCTAGAAAAAGAAGAAAAGAGTTCTAGAAAAAGAGAAGAAGAGTTCGAGAAAAAGAGAAGAAGTGTTCTAGAAAAAGAGAAGAAGAGTTCTAGTAAAAGAGAAGCAGTGTTCTAGAAAAAGAGAAGAGGTGTTCTAGAAAAACAGAAGAAGTGTTCTAGAAAAAGAGAAGAAGTGTTCTAGAGAAAGAGAAGAAGTGTTCTAGAAAAAGAGAAGAAGTGTTCTAGAAAAAGAGAAGAAGAATTCTAGAAAAAGAGAAGAAGAGTTCTAGAAAAAGAGAAGAAGCGTTCTAGAAAAAGAGAAGAAGAGTTCTAGAAAAAGAGAAGAAGAGTTCTAGAAAAAGAGAAGTAATGTTCTAGAAAAAGAGAAAAAGATTTCTAGAAAAAGAAGAAAGAGTTCTAGAAAAAGAGAAGAAGAGTTTTAGAAAAAGAGAAGAAGAGTTCTAGAAAAAGAAGAAGAGTTTTAGAAAAAGAGAAGAAGAGTTCTAGAAAATAAAGAAAAGGGTTCTAGAAAAAAGAGAAGAAGAGTTCTAGAAAAAGAGAAGAGGTGCTCTAGAAAAAGAGAAGAAGAGTTTTAGAAAAAGAGAAGAAGAGTTCTAGAAAAAGAGAATAAGATTTCTAGAAAAAGAGAAGAAGATTTTAGAAACAGAGAAGAAGAGTTCTAGAAAAAGAGAAGAAGAGTTTAGAAAAAGAGAAGAAGAGTTTTAGAAAAAGAAGAAAAGAGTTCTAGAAAAAGAGAAGAAGAGTTTTAGAAAAAGAGAAGAAGAGTTCTAGAAAAAGAAGAAGAGTTTAGAAAAAGAGAAGAAGAGTTCTAGAAAATAAAGAAAAGGGTTCTAGAAAAAGAGAAGAAGAGTTCTAGAAAAAGAGAAGAGGTGTTCTAGAAAAAGAGAAGAAGAGTTCTAGAAAAAGAGAAGAAGAGTTCTAGAAAAAGAGAAGAAGAGTTCTAGAAAAAGAGAAGAAGAGTTCTAGAAAAAGAGAAGAAGAGTTCTAGAAAAAGAGAAGCAGAGCTCTAGAAAAAGAGAAAAAGATTTCTAGAAAAAGAAGAAACGGGGTTCTAGAAAAAAGAGAAGAAGAGTTCTAGAAAAAGAGAAGAGGAGTTCTAGAAAAAGAGAAGAAGAGTTCTAGAAAAAGAGAAGAAGAGTTCTAGTAAAAGAGAAGCAGTGTTCTAGAAAAAGAGAAGAGGTGTTCTAGAAAAAGAGAAGAAGTGTTCTAGAAAAAGAGAAGAAGAGTTATAGAAAAAGAGAAGAAGAGTTCTAGAAATAAGAGAAGAAGAGTTCTAGAAAAAAGAGAAGAAGTATTCTAGAAAAAGAGAAGAAGAGTTCTAGAAAAAGAGAAGAAGAGTTCTAGAAAAAGAGAAGAAGAGTTCTAGAAAAAGAGAAGAAGAGTTCTAGAAAAGAGAAGAAGAGTTCTAGAAAAAGAGAAGAAGAGTTCTAGAAAAAGAGAAGAAGAGTTCTAGAAAAAGAGAAAAAGATTTCTAGAAAAAGAGAAGAAGAGTTCTAGAAAAAGAGAAGAAGAGTTCTAGAAAAAGAGAAGAAGAGTTCTAGAAAAAGAGAAGAAGAGTTCTAGAAAAAGAGAAAAAGAGTTCTAGAAAAAAGAGAAGAAGAGTTCTAGAAAAAGAGAAGAAGAGTTCTAGAAAAAAGAGAAGAAGAATTCTAGAAAAAGAGAAGAAGAGTTCTAGAAAAAAAAGTAGAAGAGTTCTAGAAAAAAGAGAAGAAGAGTTCTAGAAAAAAAAGAAGAAGAGTTCTAGAAAAAAGAGAAGAAGAGTTCTAGAAAAAGAGAAGAGGTGTTCTAGAAAAAGAGAAGAAGAGTTCTAGAAAAAGAGAAGAAGAGTTCTAGAAAAAGAGAAGAAGAGTTCTAGAAAAAGAGAAGAAGAGTTCTAGAAAAAGAGAAGCAGAGCTCTAGAAAAAGAGAAAAAGATTTCTAGAAAAAGAAGAAAAGAGTTCTAGAAAAAGAGAAGTAGAGTTCTAGAAAAAGAGAAGAGGAGTTCTAGAAAAAGAGAAGAAGAGTTCTAGAAAAAGAGAAGAAGAGTTCTAGAAAAAGAGAAGAGAAGTTCTAGAAAAAGAGAAGAAGAGTTCTAGAAAAAGAGAAGAAGAGTTCTAGAAAAAGAGAAGAAGAGTTCTAGAAAAAGAGAAGAAGAGTTCTAGAAAAAAGAGAAGAAGAGTTCGAGAAAAAGAGAAGAAGAGTTCTAGAAAAAGAGAAGAAGAGTTCGAGAAAAAGAGAAGAAGAGTTCTAGAAAAAGAGAAGAAGAGTTCTAGAAAAAGAGAAAAAAGATTTCTAGAAAAAGAAGAAAAGAGTTCTAGAAAAAGAGAAGAAGAGTTCAAGAAAAAAGAGAAGAAGAGTTCTAGAAAAAAGAGAAGAAGAGTTCTAGAAAAATAGAAAAAGATTTCTAGAAAAAGAAGAAAAGAGTTCTAGAAAAAGAGAAGAAGATTTCTAGAAAAAGTGAAAAAGATTTCTAGAAAAAGAAGAAAAGAGTTCTAGAAAAAAGAGAAGAAGAGTTCTAGAAAAAGAGAAGAAGAGTTCTAGAAAAAGAGAAGAAGAGTTCTAGAAAAAGAGAAGAAGTGTTCTAGAAAAAGAGAAGAAGAGTTCTAGAAAAAGAGAAGAGGTGTTCTAGAAAAAGAGAAGAAGAATTCTAGAAAAAGAGAAGAAGAGTTCTAGATAAAGAGAAGAGTTGTTCTAGAAAAAGAGAAGAAGAGTTCTAGAAAAAGAGAAGAGGTGTTCTAGAAAAAGAGAAGAAGAATTCTAGAAAAAGAGAAGAAGAGTTCTAGATAAAGAGAAGAGTTGTTCTAGAAAAAGAGAAGAAGTGTTCTAGAAAAAGAGAAGAAGAATTCTAGAAAAAGAGAAGAAGAGTTCTAGATAAAGAGAAGAGTTGTTCTAGAAAAAGAGAAGAAGTGTTCTAGAAAAAGAGAAGAAGAATTCTAGAAAAAGAGAAGAAGAGTTCTAGAAAAAGAGAAGAAGCGTTCTAGAAAAAGAGAAGAAGAGTTCTAGAAAAAGAGAAGAAGAGTTCTAGAAAAAGAGAAGTAGTGTTCTAGAAAAAGAGAAGAAGAGCTCTAGAAAAAGAGAAGAAGAGTTATAGAAAAAGAGAAGAAGAGTTCTAGAAAAAGAGAAGAAGAGTTCTAGAAAAGGAGAAGAAGAGTTCTAGAAAAAGAGAAGAAGAGTTCTAGAAAAAGAAGAAGAGGAGTTCTAGAAAAAGAGAAGAAGAGTTTTAGAAAAAGAGAAGAAGAGTTCTAGAAAAAGAGAATAAGATTTCTAGAAAAAGAGAAGAAGATTTTTAGAAACAGAGAAGAAGAGTTCTAGAAAAAGAAGAAAAGAGTTCTAGAAAAAGAGAAGAAGAGTTTTAGAAAAAGAGAAGAAGAGTTCTAGAAAAAGAAGAAAAGGGTTCTAGAAAAAGAGAAATGAGTTCTAGAAAAAGAGAAGAAGAGTTCTAGAAAAAGAGAAGAAGAGTTCTAGAAAAAGAAGAAGAGTTTTAGAAAAAGAGAAGAAGAGTTCTAGAAAAAGAAGAAAAGGGTTCTAGAAAAAGAGAAATGAGTTCTAGAAAAAGAGAAGAAGAGTTCTAGAAAAAGAGAATAAGATTTCTAGAAAAAGAAGAAGAAGAGTTTTAGAAAAAGAGAAGAAGAGTTCTAGAAAAAGAAGAAGAAGAGTTTTAGAAAAAGAGAAGAAGAGTTCTAGAAAAAGAAGAAGAGTTTTAGAAAAAGAGAAGAGTTCTAGAAAGAGAGAAGAGTTTTAGAAAAAGAAGAAGAGTTTTAGAAAAAGAGAAGAGTTCTAGAAAAAGAAGAAGAGTTTTAGAAAAAGAGAAGAAGAGTTCTAGAAAAAGAAGAAGAAGAGTTTTAGAAAAAGAGAAGAAGAGTTCTAGAAAAAGAGAAGAAGAGTTCTAGAAAAAGAAGTAGAAGAACGGTTCACACTAATTAAACTGAGAATGGCGCACAGTGCGGCGAAACGTATTTTATAGAGTTTAGAGGAAATACCGCAAAATACGACTAAACTCGTCGCTGAAATGTAAATGAGAATGTAAATATGGGGAAGGCTGCTCTCGTCAAATTTAAGGGAAATATAGTCAGTGTCACACCAAAGCGGAATATAATTTAAGTTTGATACATCGGATACATATTTTGTTATCATCATCATCATCATGTGTCATACCGGTTGGCGTAGGTTATCATGTTCCTCCACAATCTTCTATCTTCAGTGCATCGTATCAGTTCTGTTGTTGACTGTTTTCCATGCCATGACACCAAGCTATCCAGTATTTTCTCTCTTTGTCGCCCGCGATCTCTCTTTCCTTTTATTTTGCCAGTTGTAACCAAGTATTCCAACTTTCCTCTTCTGATGATGTGCCCGAAAAATGTTGATTGTTTCTTTCTGATGTTTTTCAAGAGCTCCCTTTTTGTGTTGGCCTCTTTGAGAACATTCTCATTGGACTTTTTAGCTGTCCAGGGAACTTTCAACATTCTTCTGAGAAATCTCATCTCTGTGTCCTCTATTCGTCTTTTATTTTGTTTTAGAGTGGCGAAATTAATCAAATTTAATGAAGATGAAAGTTGGAATACTTGATTACAACTGGCAAAATAAAAGGAAAGAGAGATCGCGGACGACAAAGAGAGGAAATACTAGATAGCTTGGTGTCATGGCATGGAAAACAGTCAACAACAGAACTGATACGATGCACTGTAGATAGAAGATTGTGGAGGGACATGATCGCCTAGGGTAGGGAAGGATAACTCAAGTGAGTATTAGCTAAATGGCCCTAGTAGGGTCAGGTGATGGTAGATGTACAACTGAGGTGAAATGGTAGATGTACAACAGAGGTGAGATGGTAGATGTACAACAGAGGTGAGATAGTAGATGTACAATATAGGTGAGATGGTAGATGTACAATATAGGTGAGATAGTAGATGTACAATATAGGTGAGATGGTAGATGTACAATATAGGTGAGATAGTAGATGTACAATATAGGTGAGATGGTAGATGTACACTATAGGTCAGATGGCAGATGCACAATATAGGTGAGATGGTAGATGTACAATATAGGTGAGATAGTATATGTACAATATAGGTGAGATGGTAGATGTACAATATAGGTGAGATAGTATATGTGCAATATAGGTGAGATGGTAGATGTACAACAGAGGTGAGATGGTAGGTGTACAAAAGAGGTGAGATGGTAGATGTACAAAAGAGGTGATATGCAGAATTGCTCAGGCAAAAGCAGCTTTCCAAAAAATGAGGAAGATACTATGTAATGCATTTATGAAAATCGAAACTAGCAAAAGAGTTCTTAAAAGTTATGTAGAGTCAGTCGTAACATATAGATGTGAATCATAGACACTAGAACAACAAAGAAGAAAGTCACTGGAGTCTGTAGAAATGTGGTTTTATAGAAGAATGTTGAGAATACCATGTACAGCTAAGAAGAGTAACGAAAATGTTCTGAAAGAGGCCAAAGCAAAAAGAGAGCTAATTTCCAATATTAGGGAGAAACAATCATCATTTTTTGGCCATGTAATGAGAAGAGAACAGTTGGAATATATTGTGACAACTGGAAAAATTGAGGGACGGAGAGATAGAGGGAAGCAAAGAGAAAAAATAACAGACAGCTTAAGAGAATGGCTTGTCAGAAGGTCAACAACAGGAATGATAAATAGCTGTCGAGATCGAAAGTTGTGGAGAGACATGATCACAAACGACTGAAAAAAAAAAAAAAGTAAAGTACCCCGTCACGCCAAATGGCGTATAGGGAATATGGTGTTAGTGACCATAATTTTTACAGACATTCGGCACATGATTTTTGGTGTAATATAGTCGGTATTACGCCCGTGCCGCTTTACTTTCCCAGACAAATTTCGGTACCCATTAAAGGCTGGGTGAACCGGAAGCCGTCGGTTGGGATCGAACCCTACCCTTTGTTCTTACCTCCGCCAGAAGACTTGGTAATTGATGATGAAGGCCGAACTGAACGAACTCCGTAATCATAAAACGAGATAATTGTAACTTTTCCATTGAAGATTCAGAGAAAATAAAAAAACAGTATTAATAGCAACACATTTTGATAAGATCAAATGAGTGCACTAAATTTTGATAAAAAATATAAATTAATCGCAAAGAAATGAAAAAAACAGAATTAATTGCAAACAATTTAGATGAAAACTAGAATTAACTGCAAAAAAAAGTGGGAAAAACGTGAATTCATTTGAAATTTTTGGGGGATAAAACATTGAGTTAATTGCACAAATATGTGATAAAAATGAAAACTCATAGCCAACAAATGTGGATAGACATGTTAAGTAATAGCAACAATTGTTTTGTTAAGAACGAGAATTAATTGCGAAAAATTTGATAATAACGAGAATGAATTAATTGCGAAAAAATTGGATTGAAAAGAGAATTCATTGCAAAAAAAATTGATAATACGAGAATTAATTGCAAAAATTTGGATAAAAACGAGAATTAATTGCAAAAAATTGGATTAAAAAGAGAATTAATTGCGAAAAATTGGATTAAAAAGAGAATTATTTGCAAAAAAATGAAAAAAACGATAATTAATTGCCAAAAATTGGATAAAAACGAGATTTAATTGCCAAAAAATTTGCTAAAAAAAGAATTAATTGCTAAAAATTTGATAAAAACGAGAATTAATTGCGAAAAATTGGATAAAAACGAGATTTAATTGCCAAAAATTGGATAAAAAAGAGAATTAATTGCGAAAAATAGGATAAAAACAAGAATTAATTGCCAAAAAATTGATAAAAACGAGAATTAATTGCCAAAAAATTGATAAAAACGAGAATTAATTGCCAAAAATTTGATAAAAACGAGCATTAAATATCAAAAATAATTTGAATAAAACAAAGAATTAATTTCACAAAGTTCTGATAAACGGTGACGTAAAGGTTCCCCCCCTCCTTACACCCCCCAACCCGCCTTACTAGGCGTATGGTGTTGAAGGCCATATTTTACTATGACCATGGCACAATTTCAATGTTATGTCGGTCCTATTATATGGCTGTGAAACATGGAGAACAAAAATATTGACAATCATGAAGATACAGACTTTCATTAATGGATGCTTCCGCAGAATAAAAGAATGGAAATTATAGGACAAAATCACCAACATAGAATTATGGAAATGTACCAGTCAAATACCAGTGGACAGAGAGATACAGCGAAGACGATGGCGGTGGATAGGACACACACTGCGGAAGCCGACTGAGAGTATAACACAACAGGCCTTTTTTGGAATCCCCAGGGGAAAAAACAAAGAGGAAAACCAAGGAATTCTTGGAGAAGACAGATAGAAGCAGAGATGAAGATGATGTTGAAGGCATGGAATGACCTTAAAAGAATGGCAAGAAACAGAACGACTTGGAAAGTGTTTGTTGAAGACCAATGCTCCACAGCGAGCTGAAAGTGTTTGTTGAAGACCTATGCACCACAGGGAGCTGAAAGTGTTTCTTGAAGACCTATGCCCACTGGGAGCTAAAAAGGTAAAAGAAGAAGAAGAGACAGCACAAATTTGCGTGATGTGGTCGGTATAATGCCAGGCCGCCTTTACTCCCCAGAAAAATCTCTGGTACCCATATTTAGAGGCTGGGTGATGGTCGGAGCCTTGTCAGTCCCAAAAGAAAAATATGCCACTGCTGAGGATCGAACCTGAATCCTTTTAGTCAGGAAGCGAGCACACTAATCACTCAACCACCGAGGCTTATGATAAGAATAGCAATTAATATTGAACCGCATTTGATAAGATTAGTAATTAATTACACCAAGTATTTTGGTTCACAGAATCTATCTAACCGGACTCGGATGGCGACCAGATCCCCTCGAGGTGTGGGTTTACACAGCTGACATGCGTTGTCACTTTAGAGGACCGTCATCTCGACCTAATGTGTTTGACCGAGATTAAGTCAAGGTTATCTAGTGTAAAGCACTTTATCAAATTACCTCCCTTGTGTATTTAAGAACGGTTGTTACGGGCCTGTTGAGCTATCCCAGACGAGTTGATGTCTCAACACGTCAAAATTGTTCTTGAAATTGAGGGTTATTTTTGTTTGTGGAGAGCTTGATCTTTGCCAGACTTCTCTTTCTCCATATTTCTCCTACTCTCTCTTCCTCTCTCTCTCTCTCTCTCTATATATATATATATATATATATACATATAACATCTTCCGTCAGAGAAGGTAACAAAGTTACCAAATATTGAAATTCATTTACCTGTTTTAATATTGTTCCACTTGTCTTTATTTTGCACTGAGGTGATGTCTTTTTATTTGTTGTTACCATTACTTCTGTCTTTTGCTATTAAGGCTGAGTCCTTTATTTTTGCTTCCTTTCACTATAATGTCCAACATTTCTTGTAACTCATTTTCACTCTTAGCGATTAATACTGTATCAGCATACCTTAGATTATTTATATTATGACCTCCAATTGTTAACCTCAGACGGAAGATATACAACAGAGGTGAGATGTAGAATGGCTCAGGTAAAAACAGCTCTCCAAAAAATGAGGAAGATACCATGCAATCCATTTTTGACAATAGAAACAAGAAAAAGAGTTCTTAAATGTTATGTAGAGTCAGTCTTAACATATGGATGTGTATCATGGACAATAGGACATCAGACAAGGAAATCACTGGAGTCTGTAGAAATGTGGTTTTACAGAAGAATGTTGAGAATACCATGGACAGCTAAGAAGAGTAACGAAAATGTTCAGAAAGAGGTCAAAGCAAAAAAAGAGATAATTTATAATATTAGGAAGAAACAATCATCATTTTTTGGCCATGTAATGAGAAGAGAACAACTGGAATATATTGTAACAACTGGGAAAATTGAGGGACGAAGAGATAGAGGGAAGCAAAGAGAAAAAATACAAGACAGCCTAAGAGAATGGCGTGGCAGAAAGTCAACAACAGAAATGATAAATAACTGTCGAGATGGAAAGTTGTGGAGAGACATGATCATCTACGCCAGCAGGCCCGGTACTTAATGATGATGATTATGATGATATATTTTGTATAAATATATATGTATATATTTATATCACTTCTATACGGATGAGAAACTTGGACTACCTATGCAGGGCAGGAGAAAAGGTTAAACAGCTTTCATGTGCGTTGCCTTGGCAAGATTATGAACATCAAACGGTAGGACAAAGTAACTAACTCTAATGTCTTACAACGAGCCAAACTCCCATCCATCATGGCAACACTTAGGAGTTGTAGACTAAGGTGGCTGGGTCATGTAAGAAGAATGACAAACAATCGTATTCCCAAACAAATATTGTATGGCGAACTAAAGGACAGAAAGAGACCAAAGGGCAGACCCAGTGCTGAGATATAAGGATGTTTGCAGGGATTCCTTGAGGGAATTTTCTATGAGTGAAAGAAACTAGGAAAATATGGTTGAAGATGGAGAGCAAATAAAAAAAATGGCACAGCAACTTTCGAGACAGTGCTGATGTCAAATTGAGAAGACAAAAGGTGCAAGAGAAAAGAGACAAGGCCAGGTACCGCGAGTACACCTTACTCGTTCTGTGGACTGATCTGTCTGTCCAGGATTGGCAAATTCAGCCACGAGAGAAGATGTTCAGTAAAGCAGCACCCAGTATGGGACACTATTGTTATTGTTATTGGTTATGGAAGGCCTCGGTATCACAGCAAACGAATTAAAATCCATAATTGCTCAACCGCCCGTGCGAAGACACTAATGTTTTACCAAACTACTGACTTATCATGATTGCTTGCTACCAACCGTCTGTCAAGACATGATTGCTTGCTACCAACCGTCTGTCAAGACATGATTGCTTGCTACCAACCGTCTGTCAAGACATGATTACTTGCTACCAACCGTCTGTCAAGACATGATTACTTGCTACCAACCGTCTGTCAAGACGACAAAGGCCATATATTTGTACTTCGATCGTATAAACATCTTAAAACATCCACTTCGACTTTACAAAACCTTGTTCTTTTGTCCAGTATGTGACTCATTCATCTAACTAACCATTTAACCAACCAAACAAACGAAAACAACCAACCGTATAAATTAACTAACCCTAAATAAATGTCTAACTAAACAAATTACTAACTAAACAATTAACTAACTAAACAAATAACTAACTAAACAATTAACTAACTAAACAATTAACTAACTAAACAATTAACTAACTAAACAATTAACTAACGAAACAATTAACTAACTAAACAATTAACTAAACAATTAATTAACTAAACAATTAACTAACTAAACAATTAAGTAACTAAACAATTAACTAACGAAACAATTAATCAAACAAATAATTAACTATACAAACAATTAACTAAACAAATAATAAACTATACAAACAATTAACTAAACAAATAATTGATTAAACAACTGACTAAACAAACAACTAACTAAACAAATAATTAACTAAACAATTAACTAACTAAACAAATAACTAACTAAACAATTAACTAACTAACTAAACAATTAACTAAACAATTAACTAACTAAACAATTAAGTAACTAAACAATTAACTAACGAAACAATTAACTAACTAAACAAATAATTAGCTAAACAATTAACTAACTAAACAATTAACTAACTAAACAAATAACTAACTAAACAATTAACTAACTAAACAATTAACCAAACAAATAATTAACCAAACAAACAATTAACTAAACAAATAATTAATTAAACAACTTACTAAACAAATAACTAACTAAACAATTAACTAACTAAGCAAATAACTAACTAAACAATTAACTAACTAAACAATTAACTAAACAAATAATTAACTAAACAATTAACTAAGTAAACAAATAACTAACTAAACAATTAACTAACTAAACAATTTACTAACTAAACAATTAAGTAAATAAAATATTTAACTAGCTTAATAATTTTCTACTTAGATAATTAATTATCAAAACAACTAACAAACAAAATAATTAACAAACAAAATAATTAACTAACAAAATAATTAACTAACAAAATAATTAACTAACTAAACAAGTAACTAATTAAACAACTAACTAAACAACCAACTATGTAACTAAGCAACTATGTAAAAATCTAACTATCTAACCACCTAACAATCTAAACAACTAAGAAACGTTTTATTTGAATAATTGATTAACTAAATAACTGACTTACCAACTCACTAATGGACTAACTAAATAACTTACAAAAAACCCACTTGTTCCCCGTGTGACTAATTAATGTACTAAATTTCACAAATCCCCATTAACAAAACAACACAACACCAAAGCCCTATACCTACCGGATCCGTCAAATTACCAATTCTCATCAACCGGCAACTAGATGAGCCTGACTCCCCTTCCGGAATATCCGGCATTCTGTGTATTCTCAATTTTCGAGAAAAATGCATTGCGCTCACAAATGACAAATTTTGAATTTTTGACAATTTGGTCTCCCGTAGATTTGT
>JAVIAB010000159.1:46402275-46404775 GCA_032433765.1 Megaustenia siamemsis
ACTACTTGCATCACTATTACTATTAAAATTACTACTGCTACTTCCACTGCTATTACTAATAATACTCCTACTAGTATTGCTACTTCCATCGCTTTAACTCTTAAAATTACTACTACTACTTCCACTACTTTCATTACTGTTAAATATACTACTACTACTTCCACTACTTTCATTACTGTTTAAATTACTACTACTACTGCCACAAATTTCATTACTGTTAAAATTACTACTACTACTTCCACTACTTTCATTACTGTTAAATATACTACTACTTCCACTACTTTTATTACTGTTAGAATTACCACAACTACTTCCACTGCTTCAATTACCATTAATATTAATATTACTACTACCACTACTTCCAATGTTTTAATTACAATTAATAATATTACATCTACTATTGCAATAAATAATGTTGCTGATATTGCTTTTTTGATTATTACTATACAATAACAAGTACAACTGTTACTACTATCACTACAACATAAGCGGTTGAATGTTCACCAACTTATACATTTGTATCACTGATGGAAAGACAACTTCACTCCAACAAATACCGAAATAACAAACTTAATGCCATTATAACCTATAGTAAACTTACAACAAACATGTAACAAACCTACAACAAATGTACAACAGATTAACAACAAACCTACAACAACAAAACCTTCAACAAACCTACAACATACCTACAACAAAACCTACAACATACCTACAACAAAACCTACAACAGACCTACAACAAGTCTACAACAAACCTATAATAAACCTACAACATAACCTACAACATAACCTACAACAGACCTACAACAAGCTTACAACAAAACCTACAACAGACCTACAACATAACTATAACAAACCTACAACAAACCTACAACAAAACCTACAACAATCTTATAACAAACCTATAATAAAACCTTCAACAAAACCTACAACAAACTTATAACGAACCTACAACAAACTTACAACAAAACTTATAACAGACCTACAACAAACATATAACAAATCTATAACAAACTTATAACAAACCTACAACAAACCTACAACAAACCTATAACAAACCTATAACAAACCTACAACAGACCTACAACAAACCTCTAACGAACCTACAACAGACCTACAACAAACCTACAACATAACCTATAACAAACCTATAATTATCCTACAACCAACATACAACAAACCTACAACAAACTTACAACAAATCTACAACAAACCTACAACATAAAAAACAACAAATCTACAACAAACCTACAGCAAACCTACAACAAACCTACAACATAACCTAAAACAAACCTATAATTATCCTACAACAAAAAAACAACAAACCTACAATAAACTTACAACAAACCTACAACAAACCTACAACATAACCTACAACAAACCTACAACAGTAAATCGCATCCGTCACATTCACTTCAGCAGAACAAAAAAACGAAACCATCACAGTACGATAACTTGCAGAAACTCAACACGAAACACTATTGCACATATCTACAACACACAACCCTATATTTATCAACATTATTATCAACCTTGCATCAGGTATTGCCAAATATCATTTAAAATGAACCAAGCGCAGCCTAATAATATATGAAGTTCGCTATAACATCGACTTTCTGATGTTTACAAGTCACGCCATCTACAATTATTTGTCTACAGAACTTATAGGAACTATCTTCAAGATGAATAGAAATCAATTCTTCATATGAATCTGAACTATTCCCCCTTCATTTTCACTATATCGACTGTGAATAATTATCCATTTCTCATGATTTTCTTTCAGAATGAAATCACGAGTCATGTTTTACGTTGGGATCCACTCAATCAATTTATATGAAGTGTTTGTGTGTGTGTGTGTGTGTGTGTGCGCGCGCGCGCGCGCGGGGAAGATAGGAAAGACAACAATCAATTTGTTGGTCCCAAAATGAAAAGTCAAACAGGGATCCGTCCTCTGGTTAAGAAGTACTTCTGACTCTGGTTATAGAAGTACTTCCGACTCTGGTTATAGAAGTACTTCCACCTCTGGTTATAGAAGTACTTCCGACTCTGGTTATAGAAGTACTTCCACCTCTGGTTATAGAAGTACTTGCGCTTCTGGTTATAGAAGTACTTGCGCTTCTGGTTATAGAAGTAATTGCGCTTCTGGTTATAGAAGTACTTGCGCTTCTGGTTATAGAAGTACTTGCGCTTCTGGTTATAGAAGTACTTGCGCTTCTGGTTATAGAAGTACATCCACCTCTGGTTATAGAAGTACTTGCGCTTCTGGTTATAGAAGTAATTGCGCTTCTGGTTATAGAAGTACATCCACCTCTGGGTATAGAAGTACTTGCGCTTCTGGTTATAGAAGTACTTGCGCTTCTGGTTATAGAAGTACATCCACCTCTGGTTATAGAAGTACTTGCGCTTCTGGTTATAGAAGTACTTCCACCTCTGGTTATAGAAGTACTTCCACCTCTGGTTATAGAAGTACTTCCGACTCTGGTTATAGAAGTACTTCC
>JAVIAB010000159.1:46409775-46424775 GCA_032433765.1 Megaustenia siamemsis
TTCTCTCACCTCTCTCTGGATTCGTTTCTTCTCCCACCTCTCTCTGTTTTCCTTTCTTCTCCCACCTCTCTCTGTTCTCCTTTCTTCTCCCACCTCCCTCTCTCTCCCTCTGTTCTATTTTCTTCTCCCACCTCTCTCTGTTTTCCTTTCTTCTCCCACCTCTCTCTGTTCTTCTTTCTTCTCCCACCTCTCTCTGGATTCGTTTCTTCTCCCACCTTTCTCTGTTTTCCTTTCTTCTCCCACCTCTCTCTGTTCTCCTTTCTTCTCCCACCTTTCTCTGTTTTCCTTTCTTCTCCCACCTCTCTCTGGATTCGTTTCTTCTCTCACCTCTCTCTGGATTCGTTTCTTCTCCCACCTTTCTCTGTTTTCCTTTCTTCTCCCACCTCTCTCTGTTCTCCTTTCTTCTCCCACCTTTCTCTGTTTTCCTTTCTTCTCCCACCTCTCTCTGGATTCGTTTCTTCTCTCACCTCTCTCTGGATTCGTTTCTTCTCCCACCTTTCTCTGTTTTCCTTTCTTCTCCCACCTCTCTCTGTTCTCCTTTCTTCTCCCACCTTTCTCTGTTTTCCTTTCTTCTCCCACCTCTCTCTGTTCTCCTTTCTTCTCCCACCTTTCTCTGTTTTCCTTTCTTCTCCCACCTCTCTCTGGATTCGTTTCTTCTCCCACCTCTCTCTGTTCTCCTTTCTTCTCCCACCTCTCTCTGGATTCGTTTCTTCTCCCACCTTTCTCTGTTTTCCTTTCTTCTCCCACCTCTCTCTGTTCTCCTTTCTTCTCCCACCTTTCTCTGTTTTCCTTTCTTCTCCCACCTCTCTCTGGATTCGTTTCTTCTCTCACCTCTCTCTGGATTCGTTTCTTCTCCCACCTTTCTCTGTTTTCCTTTCTTCTCCCACCTCTCTCTGTTCTCCTTTCTTCTCCCACCTTTCTCTGTTTTCCTTTCTTCTCCCACCTCTCTCTGGATTCGTTTCTTCTCTCACCTCTCTCTGGATTCGTTTCTTCTCCCACCTTTCTCTGTTTTCCTTTCTTCTCCCACCTCTCTCTGTTCTCCTTTCTTCTCCCACCTTTCTCTGTTTTCCTTTCTTCTCCCACCTCTCTCTGGATTCGTTTCTTCTCTCACCTCTCTCTGGATTCCTTTCTTCTCCCACCTCTCTCTGTTTTCCTTTCTTCTCCCACCTCTCTCTGTTCTCCTTTCTTCTCCCACCTCCCTCTCTCTCCCTCTGTTCTATTGTCTTCTCCCACCTCTCTCTGTTTTCCTTTCTTCTCCCACCTCTCTCTCCTCTCACTCTTTGGTTTCCTTTCTTCTCCCACCTCTCTCTCCTCTCTCTCTCTTTGGTTTCCTTTCTTCTCCCACCTCTCTCTCCTCTCTATCTCTCTCTGGTTTCCTTTCTTCTCCCACCTCTCTCTCCTCTCTCTCTCTTTGGTTTCCTTTCTTCTCCCACCTCTCTCTCCTCTCTATCTCTCTCTGGTTTCCTTTCTTCTCCCACCTCTCTCTCCTCTCACTCTTTGGTTTCCTTTCTTCTCACACCTCTCTCTCCTCTCTCTCTCTTTGGTTTCCTTTCTTCTCCCACCTCTCTCTCCTCTCTCTCTCTCTGGTTTCCTTTCTTCTCCCACCTCTCTCTTTCTCTTGTTTCCTTTCTTCTCCCACCTCTCTCTCTCTCTCTTGTTTCCTTTCTTCTCCCACCTCTCTCTCTCTCTCTCTTGTTTCCTTTCTTCTCCCACCTCTCTCTCTCTCTCTCTCTTGTTTTCTTTCTTCTCCCACCTCTCTCTCTCTCTCTCTCTCTTGTTTCCTTTCTTCTCCCACCTCTCTCTCTCTCTCTCTTGTTTTCTTTCTTCTCCCAACTCTCTCTCTCTCTCTCTCTCTTGTTTCCTTTCTTCTCCCACCTCTCTCTGGATTCCATTCTTCTCCCAACTCTCTCTCTCTCTCTCTTGTTTCCTTTCTTCTCCCACCTCTCTCTCTCTCTCTTGTTTTCTTTCTTCTCCCAACTCTCTCTCTCTCTCTTGTTTCCTTTCTTCTCCCACCTCTCTCTGGATTCCATTCTTCTCCCACCTCACTCTCTCTCTCTCTTGTTTTCTTTCTTCTCCCACCTCTCTCTCTCTCTCTCTCTTGTTTCCTTTCTTCTCCCACCTCTCTCTCTCTCTCTCTCTCTTGTTTTCTTTCTTCTCCCACCTCTCTCTCTCTCTTGTTTCCTTTCTTCTCCCACCTCTCTCTCTCTCTTGTTTCCTTTCTTCTCCCACCTCTCTCTCTCTCTCTCTCTTGTTTTCTTTCTTCTCCCACCTCTCTCTGGATTCCTTACTTCTCCCACCTCTCTCTCTCTCTCTCTTTGGTTTCCTTTCTTCTCCCACCTCTCTCTGGATTCCGTTCTTCTCCCATCTCACTCTCTCTCACTCTCTCTCTGGATTCCGTTATTCTCCCATATCACTCTCTCTCTCTCACTCTCTGGATTCCGTTCTTCTCCCATCTCACTCTCTCTCTCTGGATTCCGTTCTTCTCCCATCTCACTCTCTCTCTCTCTCTCTCTGGATTCCGTTCTTCTCCCATCTCACTCTCTCACTCTCTCTCTCTCTGGATTCCGTTCTTCTCCCATCTCACTCTCTCTCTATCTCTCTCTGGATTCCGTTCTTCTCCCATCTCACTCTCTCTCTATCTCTCTCTGGATTCCGTTCTTCTCCCATCTCACTCTATCTCTCTCTCTCTCTCTCTGGATTCCGTTCTTCTCCCATCTCACTCTCTCTCTGGATTCCTTTCGTCTCCCATCTCACTCTCTCTCTCTCTCTCTCTCTCTGGATTCCTTTCTTCTCCGATCTCACTCTCTCTGGATTCCGTTCTTCTCCCATCTCACTCTCTCTCTTTCTCTGGATTCCGTTCTTCTCCCATCTCACTCTCTCTCTCTCACTCTCTTTCTCTGGATTCCTTTCTTCTCCCATCTCACTCTCTCTCTCTCTCTGGATTCCTTTCTTCTCCCACCTCACTCTCTCTCTGGATTCCTTTCTCCTCCCATCTCACTCTCTCTCTCTCTCTCTGGATTCCTTTCTTGTCCCATCTCACTCTCTCTCTCTCTCTCTCTGGATTCCTTTCTTCTCCCACCTCACTCTCTCTCTCTCTGGATTCCTTTCTTCTCCCACCTCACTCTCTCTCTCTCTCTGGATTCCTTTCTTCTCCCACCTCACTCTCTCTCTCTCTCTCTCTCTCTGGATTCCTTTCTACTCCCATCTCACTCTCTCTCTCTCTCTCTTGATTCCTTTCTTCTCCCATCTCACTCTCTCTCTCTCTCTGGATTCCTTTCTTCTCCCACCTCACTCTCTCTCTCTGGATTCCTTTCTTCTCCCATCTCACTCTCTCTCTCTCTAGATTCCTTTCTTCTCCCACCTCACTCTCTCTCTCTCTATGGATTCCTTTCTTCTCCCACCTCACTCTCTCTCTTTCTCTCTGGATTCCTTTCTTCTCCCACCTCACTCTCTCTCTCTCTGGATTCCTTTCTTCTCCCATCTCTCTCTCTCTCTTGATTCCTTTCTTCTCCCATCTCTCTCTCTCTCTCTCTCTTGATTCCTTTCTTCTCCCATCTCTCTCTCTCTCTCTTGATTCCTTTCTTCTCCCATCTCTCTCTCTCTCTCTGGATTCCGTTCTTCTCCCATCTCACTCTCTCTCTCTGGATTCCGTTCTTCTCCCATCTCACTCTCTCTCTCTCTCTCTCTCTCTGGTTTCCGTTCTTCTCCCATCTCACTCTCACTCTCTCTCTCTCTGGATTCCGTTCTTCTCTCATCTCACTCTCTCTCTCTCTCTCTGGATTCCTTTCGTCTCCCATCTCACTCTCTCTCTCTCTCTGGATTCCTTTCTTCTCCGATCTCACTCTCTCTGGATTCCGTTCTTCTCCCATCTCACTCTCTCTCTTTCTCTGGTTTCCGTTCTTCTCCCATCTCACTCTCTCTCTTTCTCTGGATTCCGTTCTTCTCCCATCTCACTCTCTCTCTTTCTCTGGATTCCTTTCTTCTCCCATCTCACTCTCTCTCTCTCTGGATTCCTTTCGTCTCCCATCTCACTCTCTCTCTCTCTCTCTCTGGATTCCTTTCTTCTCCCATCTCACTCTCTCTCTCTCTCTGGATTCCTTTCTTCTCCCACCTCACTCTCTCTCTCTCTGGATTCCTTTCTCCTCCCATCTCACTCTCTCTCTCTCTCTCTGGATTCCTTTCTTCTCCCATCTCACTCTCTCTCTCTCTCTGGATTCCTTTCTTCTCCCATCTCACTCTCTCTCTCTATCTCTGGATTCCTTTCTTCTCCCATCTCACTCTCTCTCTCTGGATTCCTTTCTTCTCCCATCTCACTCTCTCTCTCTCTCTGGATTCCTTTCTTCTCCCACCTCACTCTCTCTCTCTCTCTCTCTCTCTCTCTCTGGATTCCTTTCTTCTCCCACCTCACTCTCTCTCTCTCTCTCTCTCTGGATTCCTTTCTTCTCCCACCTCACTCTCTCTCACTCTCTCTCTCTGGATTCCTTTCTTCTCCCATCTCACTCTCTCTCTCTCTCTCTCTTGATTCCTTTCTTCTCCCATCTCACTCTCTCTCTCTCTCTGGATTCCTTTCTCCTCCCACCTCACTCTCTCTCTTGATTCCTTTCTCCTCCCACCTCACTCTCTCTCTTGATTCCTTTCTTCTCCCATCTCACTCTCTCTCTTTCACTCTGGATTCCTTTCTTCTCCCACCTCACTCTCTCTCTCTGGATTCCTTGCTTCTCCCATCTCACTCTCTCTCACTCTCTCTCTCTAGATTCCTTTCTTCTCCCACCTCACTCTCTCTCTCTCTCTCTGGATTCCTTTCTTCTCCCACCTCACTCTCTCTCTCTGGATTCCTTTCTTCTCCCATCTCTCTCTCTCTCTCTCTTGATTCCTTTCTTCTCCCATCTCACTCTCTCTCTCTCTCTCTCTGGATTCCTTTCTCCTCCCATCTCACTCTCTCTCTCTCTCTAGATTACTTTCTTCTCCCACCTCACTCTCTCTCTCTCTCTCTCTCTGGATTCCTTTCTTCTCCCACCTCACTCTCTCTCTCTCTCTCCCTCTGGATCCCTTTCTTCTCCCATCTCACTCTCTCTCTCTCTCTAGATTACTTTCTTCTCCCACCTCACTCTCTCTCTCTCTCTCTCTCTCTGGATTCCTTTCTTCTCCCATCTCACTCTCTCTCTCTCTAGATTCCTTTCTTCTCCCACCTCTCTCTCTCTCTCTCTCTGGATTCCTTTTATTCTCCCACCTCACTCTCTCTCTCTGGTTTCTTTTTCCTCCACTCTCCCAATTTCTCTGAACGATTATACCACCGCAATCCCCTCTCCTAATGATGTTTTTCCCTCTATTCCACTCTTCCAACATCTACTATTCCGTTACTCTGTTCCTCTCTTCATCTCTCTCTCTCTCTCTATCTCTTTGTGTCTCTCTAACAGACCTCTCTAACAAATCTAGAGAAAGAGTTAGCTTCACAATAATCCAATATATTACTTAAGACATCCAGTTGTACAAAACCCTACGTCCCTATTGACGAGTTAAACACCCATTTCCCAGCCAGCCCTGTTATTAACTCCCTTGTCAGTCACGATCCCAACAGTGTCCACAGACTACTTCAGTAGTAAGGCCGACGCGCAGAAATGGATTACACGAATTTGTGACTTTTTCAGTTTTGCGAGCAAGCGCGAATGTGATTAGAATGACGTCAGCAGTCTATATTTGGCAAATCTGAGGCATCGCCAACTGTAGAATCAAGCCTGAGCACTGAAAGGGACACATTAAAGCACCCCTACTAGCGTGACATAATAACTTCCGGGCTGTGCAGCAATCAAGATGGCCAATTAGTCGAATCAGGTTAAAAAAAAATAAAAAGTAAAGTACCCCCATCCCCCCAAGTGGCGTATAGGTAATATGGTGTTAGTGACCATAAATTTTATAGACCTTCGGCACATGATTTTTGGGGTAATGTGGTCGGTATTATGCCCGTGCCGCCCTTACTTTCCCAGAAAAAAATCCGCTACCCATTTAAGGCTGGGCGAACCGGAAGCCGTCGGTTGGGATCGAATCCTACCTCTTGTCCTTTGTAGTCCAGTTCACTAACCACTGAGCTATCGCGGCTCCAGAATCAGGTTAAGGCCTATAGTATTTCTGTTGCATTGTGGTTTCAAATGACTCTTTCTGGTTTGTATTTTTATTTGTGGAGACAGCAGTAGCCCAGGGGCATTCACCACAGAACAAAATCAACATGGTTTATGGCGCTGAGATAGTACAACATGCGACTGGCCGTAGTGTGTCATTATAATCAACAAGTACTGGGCCTGCTGGCGTAAGTGAGCATGTCTCTCCACAACTTTCGATCTCGACAGATATTTATCATTTATGTTGTTGACCTTCTGCCAAGCCATTCTCTTAAGCTGTCTGGTATCTTTCCTCTTTCTCTTCATCCCTCAATTTTCCCAGTTGTTACAATATATTCCAGCTGTTCTCTTCTCATTACATGGCCAAAAAATGATGATTGTTTCTTCCTAATATTGGAAATTAGCTCTCTTTTTGCTTTGACCTCTTTCAGTTCATTTTCATTACTCTTCTTAGCTGTCCATGGTATTCTCAACATTCTTCTGTAAAACAACATTTCTACAGACTCTTTTTCTCTTTCTATTTCTTATCTGTTCTCCTGTTGTCCATGATTCACATCCATATGTTAAGACTGGCTCTACATAACAGTAGTGTGTAGTGGATACATTATCCATAAGTTTTTCGAAAATATGAAGAGGCGAGTCAACAAATATCTTGAAGCCCATTGTGACATTTTGAGCACGTGCTGTAAACACAACGTCATCGTGTGAACAGCCACTTTACCCAATACAAGCAAATCAAGAGCAGTAGTGTCTAGTTGAATAATACAAATTTACTTTACAATTTCCCGTAATTTCCCAAATATTTTATCTGTACACCGATTTTACAAACAGCCCGTATATTCTAACCATATTATATAAAACATCACCACACACTGTGTTATGTATATTCATGTTTGTCAATTTTGTTGTTTTCTATGTTTCACAGCCATATAATAGGATTTAAGATACAGACTTTCATTAATGGATGCTTAGGCAGAATAAAAGGATGGAAATTGCAGGACAAAATCACTAACATAGAATTATGGAAATGTAACAGTCAAATAACAGTGGATAAAGAGATACAGCGAAGACGATGGCGCTGGATAGGACACACACTGCAGAAACCAACTGAGAGTATTACACAACAGGCCCTTTTTTGGAATCTCCAGGGGAAAAGACAAAGAGGAAGACCAAGGAGTTCTTGGAGAAGAGAGATAGAAGAAAAGATGAAGATGATGGGGAAGACATGGAATGATCTTAAAAGAATGGCAAGAAACAGAACGACTTGGAAAGTGTTTGTTGAGGACCTATACTCCACAGGGAGCTGAGAGTGTTTGTTGAAGACCTATGCTCCACAGGGAGCTGAAAGTATTTGTTGAAGACCTATGCTCCACAGGGAGCTGAAAATATTTGTTGAAGACCTATGATCCACAGGGAGGTGAAAGTGTTTGTTGAAGACCTATGCTCCACAGGGAGCTGAAAGTGTTTGTTGAAGACCTATGCTCCACATGGAGCTGAAAGTGTTTGTTGAAGACCTATGCTCCACAGGGAGCTGAAAGTGTTTGTTGAAGACCTATGCTCCACAGGGGGGTAAAAATGTTTGTTGAAGACCTATTCTCCACAGGGATCTGAAAGGTAGAAGAAGTCACACTGTGTTCAACTAGCTCGCTGCTCATGAGCTTTACCGCAGCCCTATTCGCCTGCTAACTCGATATAAGGAAAGAGTTGGGGTACTACCAGGGCTGGATCAGCAATAGAATAGTCCCTAGAATAGTCATCATCATGTGCCATACCGGTTGACGTAGGCGATCCTGTCCTTCCTCAATCTTCTATACACCGTACATCGTATCAGTTCTGTTGTTGACTGTTTTTCATGCCATGACACCAAGCTATCTGGTTGGTTGCGTTCGCCCGATGACTAAAGTAATCTAGAGTACCGTGGTAGACTAGAAAATTCCTCTTCATCATCCGCCCTTACAAGGACGTAGTGGACGTGTCTGCGTTGTGTTGTGGTTTGCAGTATAACTGTTATATATGCGCCTTTCGGCCCAACACGTCCGACTTAAGCACGACCAAGCTATCTAGTATGTTCTCTCTTTGTCGTCCATCATCTCTCTTTCACCGTATTTTGCCAGTTGTAACCAATTATTCCTATCTTTCGTTCGCCTGAAGTATTGTCTATATCTGCAATGTCGTTTCCTGTATAAATTTTACTGTCTTTTGTAATTCTTGCAGTGGCCCTTATAGTTTTGTTATGTATTGTTGTATCTATGGGCAATGGATTTTCCTCAGTCTACTATATTCAGTACAGTCTTGAAGTATGTGTTCAGCAGTCTGGGGCACCTGTAGTGTTGTATCTATGGACCAATGGATTTTCCTCAGTCTACTATATTCAGTACAGTCTTGAAGTATGTGTTCAGCAGTCTGGGGCACCTGTAGTGTTGTATCTATGGACCAATGGATTTTCCTCAGTCTACTATATTCAGTACAGTCTTGAAGTATGTGTTCAGCAGTCTGGGGCACCTGTAGTGTTGTATCTATGGGCCAATGGATTTTCCTCAGTCTACTACATTCAGTACAGTCTTGAAGTATGTGTTCAGCAGTCTGGGGCGCCTGTCCACATGTACAAGTAGTTGATGTGCCGATCTTGAATTTTGTATACATGTGACTATGGAGTCGATTGTGTCCTGTTCTTAGGCGTATAATGATAACTTGTTCATATCTATTCATATTATGAAAGGCATCCTGATTTGGGGCTTGTGGTCCTCTGATTGATTTGATTATCTGTTTCTTATGGTGGTATGTAACTGGTGTATCTAGTTGTGTGCCTGTTGAACCTTCCTTTGCCAACTGATCTGCTTTCTCATTTCCTGGTATTCCACAGTGAGATGGGATCCACTGCAGGGCAATCCTGTGGTGCTTGCAGAGTTCAGTCAATTAGGTCTGCAGATGTGGTAATTTTCTGGATTGTAGTGCCTGGAGTACTGATCTTGCATCTGTCAAAAACACTACAGGCTGTGGGCTAAGATTACTGATCAGCAGTTTTTCTATTGCCAACTTTATTACTTGTATTTCGGCATCTTAATTGTGACAATATTTCCCTGTTGCTATTTTAGTCATATCCCTAGTGTTATTACCAAGTATTCCAACTTTCATCTTCTCATGACGTGTCTGAAAAATGTCGATTCTTTCTTCCTGATGTGTTCTTTAGGAGCTGCCTTTTGGTGGTGGCCTTTTTGAGTACATGCAAGAAGTAAGCAACAATTTTCATAGAACAACATAAAAAAGAAAGCATAAAAGTTCATAGAACAACATAAAAGAAGAAAGCAAAAATGTTCATAGAACAACATAAACGAAGAAAGTAAAAAAGTTCATAAAACAACATAAAAGAAGAAAGTAAAAATGTTCATAGAACAACATAAACGAAGAAAGTAAAAAAGTTCATAGAACAACATAAAAGAAGAAAGCAAAAATGTTCATAGAACAACATAAACGAAGAAAGTAAAAAAGTTCATAGAACAACATAAAAGAAGAAAGCAAAAATGTTCATAGAACAACATAAACGAAGAAAGTAAAAAAGTTCATAAAACAACATAAAAGAAGAAAGTAAAAATGTTCATAGAACAACATAAACGAAGAAAGTAAAAAAGTTCATAGAACAACATAAAAGAAGAAAGCAAAAATGTTCATAGAACAACATAAACGAAGAAAGTAAAAAAGTTCATAGAACAACATAAAAGAAGAAAGCAAAAATGTTCATAGAACAACATAAACGAAGAAAGTAAAAAAGTTCATAGAACAACATAAAAGAAGAAAGCAAAAATGTTCATAGAACAACATAAACGAAGAAAGTAAAAAAGTTCATAAAACAACATAAAAGAAGAAAGTAAAAATGTTCATAGAACAACATAAACGAAGAAAGTAAAAATGTTCATAGAACAACATAAAAGAAGAAAGTAAAAATGTTCATAGAACAACATAAACGAAGAAAGTAAAAAAGTTCATAGAACAACATAAAATAAGAAATCAAAAAAGCTCATAGAACAACATAAAAGAAGAAATCAAAAAAGCTCATAGAACAACATAAAAGAAGAAAGCAAAAAGCTCATAGAACAACATAACAGAAGTAAGCGATAATTCCCTCGGTACACCATTTCTCATCCTCAAATGGCTCTCAAAGAATCCCTCAACTATGACCGCCTCTTCCAGATCTCTTCTATAAATGTCGGACACAAGAAGAAAGGGGACAACACGGCCGCTTGCTTTAGTTACAGAGTGGTATTTTATTTACAATCATTTTTTTTTTAAAATTTTGTTGCATGTAATGTATAGAAATAAAAGGCAGAATAGCTCAGGCCAAAATAATATTTCAGAAAATGAAAAATATCTTATGCAACAAATCTATGTCAATAGAAATGAGAAAGAGTGTTCATCGGTGCTTTAGAGAACAACCAAAAAATATTCATTGTTTGGCCATGTAATGAGAAAAGAACAGCTGGGATATATTGTAATAACTGGGGAAATTGAGGGACGAAGAGATAAAGGGAAGCAAAGAGAAAAGATACCAGACAGCTTAAGAGAATGGCTTGGCAGAAGGTCAACAACTAAAATGATAAATAACTGTCGAGATCGAAAGTTGTGGAGTGTCATAATCACCTACGCCAGCAGGCCTGGTACTTTTATGGTGATGATATAGAACCAATTCTAACCTATGGAAGCGAATCATGGACAAAAGAAAAACAAGTGAAAATACGATTAGAGGCCACAGAAATGGGATTTCTCAGAAGAATGTTGAAAGTTCCCTGGACAGCTAAAAAGACAAATGAGGAAATTTTCAAAGAGGCCAATACAAAAAGAGAGCTCCTAAAAAACATCAGAAAGAAACAATCAACATTTTTTTTCGGGCACATCATGAGAAAAAGAAAGTTGGAATACTTGGTTACAACTGGCAAAATATAATGAAAGAGAGATCGCGGACGACAAAGAGAGAAAATACTGGATAGCTTGGTGTCATGGCATGGAAAACAGTCAACAACAGAACTGATACGATGTACTGTAGATAGAAGATTGTGGAGGGACATGATCGCCTACTCAAACGGACATGGCACATGATGATGATGATGCTAATATAAAAATGAAGAAACTACATCCCACTCATTCTTGAAATCATCATCATCGTGTGCCTTCTCCGCAACGAAGGTTGGCTACCATGGATCGCCATTCTACTCTGTCTCTTGCTTTGATGGTGCAGGCTGTCATAGATTGACTTGACCATCTTTTGATGTTACTCGTCCATGTTAGTCTTGGTCTGCCTCTGCCTCTTTTACCTTGTATTTTTCCTTCCAATATTACTTTTAGTAGGCTGTTGTGTCTTTTAACATGCCCCAAAAATTTCATTTGTCTTGTCTTAATTGTATTTAGTAGTTCTCTTTTTATTTTCAGTTCTTTTAAAACTTCATCGTTTGTTATCTTTTGTTTCCATCCAATTCTATCTACTCTTCTATAAATCCAGATTTCAAAGGCTTCAATTTTCTGTTCTGTTTTCTTGTCTAATGTCCATGTTTCTGCACCATATAGGAATATTGAGAAGATGTAACATTTTGCCATTCTTAGTTTCAGCCCTGTTGATATTTGTTTTGTTGTTAGTATATTTTTCATGGCATTAAAATTACTTTTTGCCATACCTATTCTTTCTTGAAATGGTGATAGTTTATTGGAGTGGTTAACATTTTGACACTGAACACAAATATGAATATTCTGGAAGAGTTAATGTGTTATGCTGTTGATACTTTACCACTAGAACGTCCATGAGAATAGACATTTAACTAGTTTACAAATGTAACACTTTCTAAGATGCAGTCATCTATACAGACGGAGCTGTAATACGACACCAAAGGAGTGCATGGGCATTTACAGCACGCTCGGCAGGCAGAATAGTCAAGGAAGACAGTGGTGCATACGTCATGACCACGAGTAGCATGACAATGGAGGTGATGGCAGTGACCAAGGCATTCAAATGGTTAGAGTCACAAGACTACACCGACGCATGTATACTGAGTGATTCGATGAGCATGATTAAAAAAGTGGAGGCGGGATCTGTATACATGCGATGGTTAAATTCATTGCAGAAGTCAAAAATACGTGAGGTCACCTTTGTCTGCGTCCAAGAACACGCTGGAGTACGGGGAAATGAAAGAGCGGACAGGTTGGCTAGCTGTGCTGTCGTTGAGAACGGGCAACCAATGGATCGGGCGGACATCATCAATGCCCTCTTGAAAGTGAGAAGGGCACAGGACTTCGACAACCATGAGTCCACGTCACTCCTTCGGATGAAAGAGATGGGAGTTAAGATGGACACAGCCAGAAACGAAAAAATTAGTGGCCGTGTAAGAAGACTTATCAACCAACATAGAACTGGAGTCGTCAGTCGCTGGACACAGCGGGACTTGCTGAGGAGGGGATCTGAGCACCTATGGACATGTTCGGAGTGCAATGATGATGACCCGCAAATAAATTAATAACTCAATATCCCTCTCTGGTATAAATTAATCATCATTTAACTAAAAATATTGGAAACAGTTTAAATCTTTCTGTAGGGAAAGTTTTTATTAATTTAACGATCGAGATTTCAGAGACAATATATTTAATGTTTTTAATATGAATCTGCATGTTTATATTTATCGAACATATAACATATTATATATGATATTTTAGATAATTAAACAAGGTATTAGATTTCACCAATACCAAGATCATAGACCAATAAATAGAATATGGTTTGATGACGGTTTACACTAATCAAAATGAGAGTGACGCACAGTGCGTCGAAACGTACGGAAGAATTAAGTTATAGCATTTCTAGTGATCATTTTACCATCAGGAAATTATACTCAAGTCATGTATCTGTGGTAGCCACGATAGTTCAGTGGTTAGTGAACTGGACTACAAAGGACAAGAGGTAGGGTTCGATCCCAACCGACGGCTTCCGGGTTCACCCAGCGTTAAGTGGGTACCGGATTTTTTTCTGGGAAAGTAAAGCGGCACGGACGTAATAGCTAAAATGATAATGTACCGAAGGTCTGTAAAATTTATGGTCACTAACACCATATTCCTTATACGCCACTTGGCGTGACGGGGGTACTTTACTTTACTTACATGTTTCAGAGCTGAAAACAATTACGAACACTACTATGGTTATGGTTATGGACGGCTCCGAATTACTATCTCATCTTCCAAACAAAGAAAGGTAGCTGTAGTCGCCATCATAGTAGTCTCATGTGCTGAGACTGCTACGATGGGGACTACAGTTACCTTTCTTTGTTTGGGAGATGAGTTAGTAATTCGGATGATTCCACTGGCACGGGCGGTTGAGCAATTATGGATTTTAATTCGTTTGCTGTGATACCGAAGCCTTCCATAACCAATAACCAATAACCAATAACCAATAGTAGTCTCAGCACACGCCAAAAGACATAAGGCGAAACCGCACAAAAAGTGAACACAGCCAACTGTTCCCTGTCATACGATATCATCATTCATCGTAAACAATTGGAATATGGAAACACGATCAAAACGGATGAAACACACAGCTCACGGTGTGCACAGAGCACTTAACTCAGTAGCTCCTGCAACAAGCTGGACTTGGAATATGAGGAAACTGCAACAAGAAACACTTTTCAGACATAGCCACTAACGGTTTCTGCCGCCTACCCACCATATTGTCCGGAAATTCACGTCCTCCTGAAAATGATGGTAGTCAATTTTTTTTTATTGTATAACGCTAAACGCTACTAACATATCATTATCAAACAGCCGTGAAGCGAGACTAATTACTGTTAACGATTCCGCCGATGGTCGTATCAATACGCCTTTGTCTGACATTTCCTTCAAAGAAAAACGTGCGGTGTTTGATAACAAGTGTCGGACATGTTGTCTGGGCTCTTCAAAAGGTATGTGAACTTTCACTGTCGGTTTCTCCAGCTTTGGGAACCGACCGAAGTTTCTATTGAGGGGTAAGATAGTTGACATTTTTGACAAAAGAAACAGGAAAAAGAGTTATGTAATGTTATATAGAGCCAGTCTTAACATCTGGATGTGAATCATATATGTTACAACAGACAGAAAAATCACTGGAGTCTGTAGAAATGTGGTTTTACAGAAGAATGTTGAGAATACCATGGACAGCTAAGAAGAGTAATTAAAATGTTCTGAAAGAGGCCAAAGCAAAAAGAGAGTTAATTTCCAATATTAGGAAGAAACAATCATCATTGTTTGGTAATGTAATGAGAAGGGAACAGCTGGAATATATTGTAACAACTTGGAAAATTGAAGGACGAAGATATAGAGGGAAGCAAAGAGAAAAGATACCAGACAGCTTAAGAGAATGGCTTGGTAGAAGGTCAACAACAGAAATGATAAATAACTGTCGAGATCTAAAATTGTGGAGAGACATGATCACCTTCGCCAGCAGGCCCGGTACTTGATGATGATGACGCTAGTTGAGTGGCTTAGAGCTCGGCTTCAGAACATCAACATTAAGTTAATTATTTCTTTCTTTATCAGATTAAACAGCAACCATGAGAACATCGTAGGCAGATATTAGGAAGATAAGTAAATCACCTGGGTCGCTTAACATTCTTTTTGTGGGTGCCATGTTTTAGCTTGTCTCAGGATTATGGGAAACCGGAAGCTGCGTCATAGAGAAATAAAAAAGAAAATCTCCTTACTGTGTGGTGCGGTGTGTAGACGTTGATGTGTTGGGTCGCTAGTGATCTCATTAAAACATCGGAACGAAAGAATCATCATCTTTCTAACACTTCGTGAGAAGAGGACTGTTGGTATAATTCGTTAGGATATAGCTTTCTACAGATTAACAACATAAACATAGACATAACAAATCTGAAAC
>JAVIAB010000159.1:46429775-46454775 GCA_032433765.1 Megaustenia siamemsis
AACAATACAATTTATGTATGGCCACAACGCAGTATATAGGGAATACATTTTATCTTTTTTTATTAAAAAGTAAACTAAACTAAACTAAACTAAACTAAACTAAACTAAACTAAACTAAACTAAGCTAAGCTAAGCTAAGATAAGCTAAGCTAAACTAAACTAAACTAAACTAAACTAAACTAAACTAAACTAAACTAAACTAAACTAAATTAAACAAAACTAAATATGTGGATATCTGCCTGCCTGCAACATATCTATTTACTTGCATGAATATCTGCCTACATGTAGTCTGCCTATCAACATATCTGCCTACCTGTAGTCTACCTATCTACATACTACATGCATATATCCCTACCTATACCATGTCTACATACCACTTGCATATATCTCTTCCTAAACATGTCTATCTACATACCACTTGCATATATCCCTACCTATAGCATGTCTATCTACATACCACTTGCATTTATTCCCACCTATATCATGTCTATCTACATACCACTTGCATATATCCCTACCTATAGCTTGTCTACATAACACTTGCATTTATCCCTACCTATATCATGTCTATCTACATACCACTTGCATATATCCCTACCTATAACATGTCTATCTACATACCACTTGCATGTATCCCTACCTGTACACTGTCTATTCATATAAATGCATATCTGCCTACCTGTAATCTGTCTACCTACATATTTGTATATCTGCTTAACGGTAACCTAGGGAGCAGCGATAGCTCAGTGGTTAGTGAACTGGACTACAAAGGACAAGAGAGGCAGGGTTCGATCCCAACAAACGGCTTCCGGGTTCACCCACCCTTAAATGGGTACCGGATTTTTTCTGAGAAAGTAAAGCAGCACGGGCGTAATACCGACCACATTACCCCAAAAATAATGTGCCGAAGGTCTGTAAAATTTATGGTCACTAAAACCATATTCCCTATACGCCACTTGGCGTGACGGGAGTACTTTACTTTTACTAAAGATAACCTGCCTAACTTCACACAACATATATGCCTAAATGTAACCGGCCTACCTTCATAATACATATCTGCCTACCTGTAACCTACCTACCTACATACTATATATCTGCTTACCTGTAACCTACCTACCTACCTACATACTACATATCTGCTTACCTGTAACCTACCTACCTACCTACATACTACATATCTGCCTACCTACATACTACATATCTGCTTACCTGTAACCTACCTACCTACATATTACATATCTGCTTAACTGTAACCTACCTACCTACATACTGTCTGCTTACCTGTAACCTACCTACCTACATACTACATATCTGCCTACCTACATACTACATATCTGCCTACCTGTAACCTACCTACCTACATACTACATATCTGCCTACCTGTAACCTACCTACCTACATACTACATATCTGCCTACCTGTAACCTACCTACCTACATACTACATATCTGCCTACCTGTAACCTACCTACCTACATACTGCATATCTGCTTACCTGTAACCTGCCTACCTACATACTATAATATCTGCTCTTATGTAACCTCCTTACCTACATACTACATAACTGCTTACCTGTAACCAACCTACCTACATACTACATATCTGCCTACCTATAGCATGACTATCTGCATACCACCTTCACATCTGCCTATTTGTAGAATGTCAACCTATATATCTGCCTACGTGTAACCTACCTATATATACTTCATATCTGCCATCCTGTAACCTACCTTTCCTACATACTATATATCTGCCTACCTGTAACCTACCTCCCTACATACTAAATATCTGCGTACCTGTAACCGACCTACCTACATACTATATTTCTGCCTACCTGTAACCTAACTCCCTACATACTACATATCTGCCTACCTGTAACCTACCTACCTACCTACATACTACATATCTGCCTACCTGTATCCTACCTCCCTATATACTACATATCTGCCTACCTGTAACCTACCTACCTAGATACTACATATCTGCCTACCTGTAACCTACCTACCTACATACTACATATCTGCCTACCTGTAACCTACCTACCTACATACTATATATCTGCCCACCTGTAACCTACCTCCCTACATACTATATATCTGCCTACCTGTAACCTACCTATATACTACACATCTGTCTACATGTAACCTACCTACATACTACATATCCGCCTACATGTAACCTACCTACATACTACAAATCTGCCTACCTGTAACCTACCTACCTGCATTTCTGCCTTCCTGTAACCTACCTACCTACCTACATACTACACATCTGCCTACCTGTAACCTACATACTTTGTATCTGCCTACCGGTAGCCCATCTACCTACCTACTACAAATCTGCCTACCTGTAACCTGCCTACTACAAATTGCCTACCTGTAACCTACATACTATATATCTGCCTACATGTAACCTACCTACAACACATCTGCCTACCTGTATCATGTCTATCTACATACCACCTTCATATTTCTGACTACACATTGCTTGACTACCCAAATCTTAAAAGATCCTACCCCGAACCTACTCGCTATAATTCAAGACCCTCCATTAGCCTAGCACAACACGTGCCACCCTAAAAATAGCCTAACCTAGGCCAGTAATATCAGACTAAATGATGCCAAAAATAGACACGAAAATCGAAAACCCCAGATCGACGGAACAACTCTCATTGGCCAGGGAGCAACGAATTGGGGTCAAGGATATAAGAGCAGGTTTGAGCTAAAGACGATGCATGGGACAAGAGAAATGGATTAGTTGTGTTTTGAGATGTCGACAGGTGTAACTAATGTAGATCCGAGACTCCAAGAGACCTGTTAATGTAGATATGAGGACGCGTGTACCAGGAAATGAGAATGTAATGTAGAGTTTAGGAGACATAAATTAGAGTGATCTCCCCTTAGTTGGCGTCACAGTGGTTTTCAATTAAATAAAAATATTCCTATGTTTATCTGTTTACAACTAACGTTTGTGATTTTATTTGTGGGTTTGGGTTTGGGTTTGGGTTTGGGTTTGGGTTAGGGTTAGGGTTAGGGCTAGGGCTAGGGTTTGGGTTAGGGTTTGGGTAGGGTTAGGTTTTAGGGTAGGGTTTGGGTTAGTGTTACGGTTTGGGTTAGGTTTAGGGTAGGGTTTAGGGTAGGGTTTGGGTTAGTGTTACGGTTTGGGTTAGGGTTTGAGTTAGGGTTTAGGATAGGGTTTGGGTTAGAGTTACGGTTTGGGTTAGGGTTTGGGTTAGGGTGAGAGTTTAGGTTAGGGTTTAGGGTAGGGTTTGGGTTAGTGTTACGGTTTGGGTTAGTGTTTGAGTTAGGGTTTAGGGGAGGGTTTGGGTTAGGGTTTAGGGGAGGGTTTGGATTAGTGTTACGGTTTGAGTTAGGGTTTGGGTTAAGGTTAAAGTTTAGGTTAGGGTTTAGGGTAGGGTTTAGGTTAGTGTTACGGTTTGGGTTAGGGTTTGAGTTAGGGTTAGGGTTAGTGTTTTGGTTAGGGTTAGGGTTTCGTTTTGGGTTAGGGTTTGGGGTAGGTTTAGGGTGTGTGTTAGGGTTTGGGGTAGGATTTGGATTAGTGTTTGTGTTGGGGTTTATTTAGTGGTTGGGTTTAGGTTAGTGTTAGATTAGGTTTAGGTCAGGGTTTGGATTAGGGTTTGGGTTCAGATTTGCGGTTAGGGTTTAGGTTAGGTTTTGGGTTCATGTCCCGGTTAGGGTGTAAGTTAAAATTTGTGTAAGGGTTTTGGTCAGGGTTAGGTTTAAGATTCTCAGGTTAGTTTTTGGGTTACGGTTTGGGTTTGGTTTTGTGTTAAGAAACGAAGCTTTGCCCTCGCGTTTTTTTTTTTCTCTTTTCTCCTCAAGTAGGGGAGATAACAATAATTTATGCATCTAAACTCGTAAATAACCAAATAAAGTATATTAAAGTGATAATGAAGGAAGTAAAAAATGATAAGATACGAGGTGTTAATGAAGAAATAAGAAAAATAAATGCATAGATGTGAGATGATTGTGAAGAAATGAGAAAAGATAAAAGGAAAGATTAAGGGAAATGAGATATGCAGTTTTGAATTTAATTGAATTGGAGATGTGTGTGAATGCGGACACTTGTTTTTTTTGGTGATTCTGTTTGAAATTGTCGTCCATGCAGCCGAATTGGCTCACACTGGAGTTCGGTGTGCAAACGGCCCGCCGCCAACTGACAATGTAAAATCAAAATGGCGGCATGTCGCCGTTTTAAGTGTGTTTTAAATGTGTGTGCTAAATATGTGTTTTAATGTGTGTTTTAATGTGTGTGCTAAATATGTGTTTTAATGTGTGTTTTAATGTGTGTGCTAAATATGTCTTTAATGTGTGTTTTAATGTGTGTGCTAAATATGTGTCTTTAATAATTTTTAAATATGTGTTTTAATGTGTGTTTTAATGTGTGTTTTAAATATGTGTGTTAAATATGTGTTTTAATGTGTGTTTTAATGTGTGTTTTAATGTGTTTTAATGTGTGTTTTAATGTGTGTGCTAAATATGTGTCTTTAATGATTTTTAAATATGTGTTTTAATGTGTGTTTTAAATGTGTGTGTTAAATATGTGTTTTAATGTGTGTTTTAATGTGTGTTTTAATGTGTTTTTTTAATGTGTGTTTTAATGTGTGTGCTAAATATGTGTCTTTAATGATTTTTAAATATGTGTTTTAATGTGTGTTTTAAATGTGTGTGTTAAATATGTGTTTTAATGTGTGTTTTAAATATGTGTTATTAATGTGTGTTTTAATGTGTGTTTCAAATGTGTGTTTTAAACATGTGTTTTAATGTGTGTTTTAATTGTGTGTTTTAAATTTGTCTTTTTAATGTGTGTTTTTAATGTGTTTAATTTTGTGTTTTAATTTGTGCTTTATGTGTGTTTTTAATTTGTTTTTAAATGTGTATTTTAAATGTGTGCCTTAAATATGTGTTTTAAATGTGTATTTTTAATGTGTGTTTTTAGTGTGTTTTAAATATGTGTTTTTAAATGTGTTTTAAACGTGTGTTTTTAATGTTTGTTTTAAATGTGTTTTTTAAATGTATTTTTTAATGTGTGTTTTAAATGTGTTTTAAATGTATAAATACAGAACCCACTCTATATATAAATATAGACCCCACTCTCTATATATAAATATAGCCTCACTCTCTATATAAATATTGACCCCACTCTCTATATAATTATAGCTCCGCTCTCTATATAAATATAGACCCCACTCTCTATAAATATAGACCCCACTCTTTATATAAATATAGACCCCACTCTCTATATAAATATAGACCCCGCTCTCCAGATAAAAAAATATATAGAGGATATTTCCTATAAAAGCAATTATGGGAAAGTTTAAAATAAATCGAGTCAAGTACCTATTTTCGTGCTCTTTCGTATACAAGGTTACATATTTCTCTTTTTTTTTCTTTTTCTCTATCACATTATTTGTCTCTACTTTGTTTATGCTTTTCTTCTCTTCTTTTCTCTGTTCTCTCACTTTTTTCACTCTTTCTTGTTATCTCTAATGTCTACGCTCTTTTGTTTTCTTTCTTTCTTGTTTTCTTTACTTTTCTTTACATTTATTTCTTTCTATCTTTCTTTCTTTCTTTCTTTCCTTTTCTCTCTCTGGTTTCTTTCTGTCCTTTTCTTATACTTCACACTTTCATCTCCTTGTGGAGTATAGGTCTTCAACAAGCACTTTCAGCTCCCTGTGGAGCATATGTCTTCAGCAAACACTTTCAGCTCCCTGTGGAGCATAGGTCTTCAACAAACACTTTCAGCTCCCTGTGGAGCATAGGTCTTCAGCAAACACTTTCAGCTCCCTGTGGAGCATAGGTCTTCAGCAAACACTTTCAGCTCCCTGTGAAGCATAGGTCTTCAACAAACACTTTCAGCTCCCTGTGGAGCATAGGTCTTCAGCAAACACTTTCAGAGCCCTGTATAGCATAGGTTGTCAACAAACACTTTCAGCTCCATATGGAGCATAGGTCGTCAACAAGCACTTTCAGCTCCATGTGGAGCATAGGTCTTCAACAAACACTTCCAGCTCCCTATGAAGCAATGGTCCCCCAAGCTACCTCCATCAGACTGTTTCTTGCTATTCCTTTAAGATCATTTCATGTCTTTCCCATCATCTTCATCGCTGCTTCTATCTGTCTTCTCCAAGAGTATATTGGTCTTCCTCTTTGTCTTTTCCCCTAGGGATTCCAGAATAGGGCTTGTTGTGTAATACTCTCAGTTGGCTTCCGCAGTGTGTGTTCTATGCAGCGCCATTGTCTTCGCTGTATCTCTTTATCCACTGGTATTTGACTGGTACATTTCCATAATTCTATGTTAGTGATTTTGTCCTGCCATTCCCATCCTTTTATTCCGCTTAAGCATCCATTAATGAAGGTCTTTATCTTCATGATTGTCAGTTTTGTTGTTCTCCATGTTTCATAGCCATATAATATAACTGATTTCATCATCATCGAGTGCCTTCTCCGCAACGTAGGTTGGCTATCATGTATCGCCATTCTACTCTGTCTCTTGCTTTGATGGTGCAGGCTGTCATAGATTGACGTGTCCATCTTTTGATGTTACTCGTCCATATTAGTCTTGGTCTGCCTCTGCTTCTTTTACCTTGTATTTTCCCTTTCAATATTACTTTTAGTAAGCTGTTGTGTCTTTTAACATGCCCCAAAATAATTTCATTTGTCTTGTCTTAATTGTATTTAGTAGTTCTCTTTTTATTTTCAGTTGTTTTAAAACTTCATCTTTTGTTTTCTTTTCTTTCCATCCAATTCTACCTATTCTTCTATAAATCCACATATAACTCATTTAATATTGGATTAAAAAATTTTTACTTTTGTATTTAACCTAATTTCTTTGGATTTCCATATTTCCTAGAGCAGCGAATGCTCCTCTTGCTTTTGTATCCTACTTTGGTATCATTCTATTTTCTCTTGCATCTTTGATTATATTGTTGCCCTTATGTACTGTACTCACGTCCACTGTCGAACGAATACCCCTTAAAGTTATTGTCATGAAATCTATTATTGTGACGATTCAAGATTGTAAATAAGTAATTACTACGGTGGTTTTATGTTGCCTTCCGTCGGTGGTTTTATGTTGCCTTCCGTCGGTTCGTTTAGGGTTGCCTCCGATAGCCTTTGAATAAAGCACTCACCCATAATGCAGTGGGATTGTTTTATTAATTATTTTGTTTTTTACAAGTGGAACAATATTAAAACAAGTAAATGAATTTAAATATTTGGGAACTTTGTTAACCTCAGACGAAAGATATACAACAGAAATGAGATGTAGAATGGCTCAGACAAAATCAGCTTTCCAAAAAATGAGGAAGATACTATGCAATTCATTTTTGACAATAGAAACAAGAAAAAGAGTTCTTAAATGTTATGTAGAGCCAGTCTTAACATATGGATGTGAATCATGGACAATAGGACAACAGACAAGAAAATCACTGGAGTCTGTAGAAATGTGGTTTTACAGAAGAATGTTGAGAATACCATGGACAGCTAAGAAGAGTAATGAAGAGGTTATGAGAGAGAGGTCAAAGCAAAAAGAGAGCTAATTTCCAATATTAGGAAGAAACAATCATCATGTTTTGGCGTTGTAATGAGAAGAGAACAACTTGAATATATTGTAACAATTTAGAAAATTGAGGGACGAAGAGATAGAGGGAAGCAAAGAGAACAGATACCAGACAGCTTAAGAGAATGGCTTGGGAGAAGGTCAACAACAGAAATGATAAATAACTGCCGAGATTGAAAGTTGTGAAAGAACATTTTTACTTACGTCAGTACACATGGTGCTTGATGATGATGATGATGATGATGATGATGATGATGATGATACTATACAGAAAAAAATCTGCCGCAATAACGTTCTCTCAATCTGCTCTCTTCTACATTCCCATCTTCCTGCCTGTTCTTATGTTTTTTTTACCCTCTGAATTTACCTTTATCTTTCTCCTACCTGCTCTCCTTATCTGTCTTCCTAGCCTACATTTCCCTATATCTACTCCTTACATCTTCTCCCTACCTGCGTCTTAATTACATTTTGTTTCCAAAGTCTATCTGAAACCTCTCGCACAATATCTCTTGGAAGGCTAATATATTTTTTTTCTGAAACGGCAACACAAACATCTCCCTCTTAATGGAACGACATTTGCAGATAAGTGTCATGACTGGACATATATAATTCTAAAAATACAGTCATAACAATACGCCTTTTTATATCAAACACAAAACAATATCTGTAGTTTAGAGAAATCGTCTCTCGTCGGCCTGAAACTTGGAATAACTCTCGCTCGGTCCTCGGTTCAAGATTGGATAGGATTAGCGAGTTATCTGTGGAGCGTGGTTTTCAGGGAGATAATTAATATACTTGATAGAGTGCCAGGAGATTGGTTCGCTATGAAGGTAGTGTGAGGTGTTACCGGAACGGGGGAAAGTGGAGATGGGGAGAAGGGAGGTGGAGGTTGAGATGTGTAGAGGTAGGTTGATGTGTTGATGGTTTTGTTGTGAATTTGATGGGGGGAGATGAGGGTTTGTTGTGTGTTGTTGGTGATGTGTGTTGGGTTGTTGGTTGTAGGGGAGGGGAGGGTTGTAGGGGAGGGGAGGGTTGTAGGGGAGGGGAGGGTTGTAGGGGAGGGGAGGGTTGTAGGGGAGGGTTGTACGGGAGGGGAGGGTTGTAGGTGAGAGGAGGGTTGTAGAGGAGGGGAGGGTTGTTCGGGAGGGGAGGGTTGTAGAGGAGGGGAGGGTTGTACGGAGGGGAGGGTTGTAGAGGAGGGGAGGGTTGTACGGGAGGGGAGGGTTGGTGGTGAGAGGAGGGTTGTAGAGGAGGGGACGGTTGTAGGGGAGGGGAGGGTTGTAGGTGAGGGGGAGGTTGGAGAGAAGGTAAGTTGGAAAAGAGGACTGAGGGAGAGAAAATTGGAGAGGAGGGAGATGGGAGGGGACGTCTGAGGGAGAGAGGTTGTAGAGGAGGGAGATGGGAGGGGACGTCTGAGGGAGAGAGATTGTAGAGGAGGGAGATGGAGGGGACGTCCGAAGGAGAGAGGTTGTAGTGGAGGGAGATGGAAAAGAAGGGCTTAGGGAAAGAGGGTTGTTGAAGCGGAAGATGGAGGGAAGTCTTAGGGAGACAGGTTGTAGTGGAGGGAGATGGGAGAGGAGGACTTAGGGAAAGAGGGTTGGAAAGATGGAGAATGAAGGAAAGAAACATTGGAGTTTGAAAGTGGGGAAAGAGACATTGAGGAGAGAGGGAGAGAGAGGGAGAGAGAGAGAGAGTTAAAGAGAGAAATATAAAGTGAGTTAAAGAAAAGAGGAGACGTCGAGAGTGAAAGAGGGCGAGTTTCTGAGAAGAAGAGAGAGGAAAGAGGGGGAGAAGAATGAAAAAGGAGGAGAGAGATCGAGGGAGAAGCAGATCACGAAAAAGGAAAAAAAAAAAGTAAAATATAGAGAACGAAAAAATGCAGAAATAAAAGAGACATTGAAAGAGAAAGTAAAAGTAACGAGGAGAGAAGGCTAAAAAGCGGAGTGAAGGATAAAGATAAAATGAAAGAGAAGAACAGAGCCGGTGAGAAATATATTTTAAAAAAATGTTAATAATTGCTGAAAAAGATAAGAAAATAAATGTTGAAGAGATTGACCCTATGGTCACCGGGCTGAATGGCAAGGGTTCCATTCGTCAGTTAGTTACTGAGACAATAACCGTTGACATATATGTTGATATACACGTTGATATACACGTTGATATACACGTTGATATACACGTTGATATACACGTTGATATACACGTTGATATACACGTTGAGATATACGTTGATATACACGTTGATATACACGTTGATATACACGTTGATATACACGTTGATATACACGTTGATATACACGTTGATATACACGTTGAGATATACGTTGAGATATACGTTGATATACACGTTGAGATATACGTTGATATACACGTTGATATACACGTTGATATACACGTTGACATACACGTTGATATACACGTTGATATACACGTTGATATACACGTTGATATACACGTTGAGATATACGTTGATATACACGTTGATATACACGTTGATATACACGTTGACATACACGTTGATATACACGTTGATATACACGTTGATATACACGTTGATATACACGTTGATATACACGTTGATATATACGTTGATATACACGTTGAGATATACGTTGATATACACGTTGATATACACGTTGATATACACGTTGATATACACGTTGATATACACGTTGATATACACGTTGATATACACGTTGATATACACGTTGATATACACGTTGAGATATACGTTGATATACACGTTGATATACACGTTGATATACACGTTGATATACACGTTGATATACACGTTGATATATACGTTGATATACACGTTGATATACACGTTGATATACACGTTGATATACACGTTGATATACACGTTGATATACACGTTGATATACACGTTGAGATATACGTTGATATACACGTTGACATACACGTTGAGATATACGTTGATATACACGTTGATATACACGTTGAGATATACGTTGATATACACGTTGATATACACGTTGATATACACGTTGAGATATACGTTGATATACACGTTGATATACACGTTGATATACACGTTGAGATATACGTTGATATACACGTTGACATACACGTTGATATACACGTTGAGATATACGTTGATATACACGTTGACATACACGTTGATATACACGTTGAGATATACGTTGATATACACGTTGAGATATACGTTGAGATACACGTTGATATACACGTTGAGATATACGTTGATATACACGTTGATATACACGTTGAGATATACGTTGACATACACGTTGAGATATACGTTGAGATATACGTTGATATACACGTTGATATACACGTTGATATACACGTTGATATACACGTTGATATACACGTTGAGATATACGTTGATATACACGTTGATATACACGTTGATATACACGTTGATATACACGTTGATATACACGTTGAGATATACGTTGATATACACGTTGATATACACGTTGATATACACGTTGAGATATACGTTGACATTTACGTTGAGATATACGTTGATACACACGTTGACACATACGTTGACATACGCATTGACACACACGTTGACATACGCGTTGACACACACGTTGACACACACGTTGACATACACGTTGACATACATGTTGACACACACGTTGATACACACGTTGATACACACGTTGATACACACTTTGATACACACTTTGCGGTCGGTTACTCCTGTTCTGTCTCATTAATATAAAATCTCTCCTAGCCCCTACACGCTTCATTCCCCTTGTCCCAGCTGTGTAATCGCGACTGTGTGTGTTTGAAGAACGTGTTGGTGATAAACAAATCATTTTGATGACATCATTCCAGCAGTCTGCTTCCATTTTCTTCTATTTCAGCTTGTCGTATCCCCATAGTGTCCCAGGTTATCTCCCTGCTCACTGTTGCATTTCCCAAGCCTTCTATTTAAATCTCCCATCAGTAACATGAACCAAATCTATATACCAATAATGGGTCTAAAGTTTTGATTAATTGATGGAGAGACCTCTGTCCATGACCTATACTCCACATAGAAGTCTAAAGGGCTTTGACTAATGGATGGAGAGACCTCAGTCCATGACCTATACTCCACATAGAAGTCTAAAGGGCTTTGACTAATGGATCGAGAGACCTCTGTCCATGACCTATACTCCACATAGAAGTCTAAAAGGTTTTGATCAATGGATGGAGAGACCTCTGTCCATGACCTATACTCCACATAGAAGTCTAAAGGGCTTTGATTAATGGATGGAGAGACCTCTGTCCATGACCTATACTCCACATAGAAGTCTAAAGGGCTTTGACTAATGGATGGAGAGACCTCTGTCCATGACCTATACTCCACATAGAAGTCTAAAGGGCTTTGTTTGATGGATGAAGTGACCTTGTCCATGACCTACACTCCAATGAGGACTTCTACGGGCTTTGATTGAATAATTATTATGAGAACATCTATGCAGCACATGTCACACCATCATATCTGGTAGCTGTACACATTTATAATTATCTTTGTTTTGGGATAAGCGGCAACAAAATTAAAATCGCATTGTTTAGATTACAAAGCAATTGCAATTAATATGAACGAAACTTACACTTGCTACCCACGAGAAATCTAACAACAGACAGCCCTCGACAGCTGGCTCGCTATTTTTGACCAGACTATTCCTAGCGCTTTGAAACACTCGTCTCCTATGCAACATCTGTATCTTTATTCCAGTATTCTCTCTTGTTTGTTATTTAAGACGTCTACCCTGGCCTTCTGATAGTCGCCTTGAAGTGCACAATTCCCGTTCCAAATTAAGACCAGAGTGAACAACGTGGAAGCACTTAAGTTAGTGGTGTGAACTTCCGAACTCGCGGTCTAGCTCCTGCGGCTCCAGAACGAGGTTCAGAACTCTCGCAAGCCAGTCTGTCTGTTTGTGGACCTATTCTAGTTCTGTCTGCCTATTGTCTGCACTTCAGTTGTCTGTCTCGCTTCACTACTCATACATGTCTGTCTGATTGCTATACAGTCTGTCTACTTTTGTGTCTGAACGTCTGCTTTACATCTATCCAGCTGAATGTCTGTATTCTGAATTTTTCTACCAAACATAATGTTATATATATATATATATATATATATAAAATGTTACGTCTTCTCAATATTCCTATATGGTGCAGAAACATGGAAATTAGACAAGAAAACAGAACAGAGAATTGAAGCATTTGAAATGTGGATTTATAGAAGAATAGGTAGAATTGGATGGAAAACAAAAGATAACAAATGATGAAGTTTTAAAACAACTGAAAATAAAAAGAGAACTACTAAATACAATTAAGACAAGACAAATGAAATTTTTGGGGCATGTTAAAAGACACAACAGCCTACTAAAAGTAATATTGGAAGGAAAAATACAAGGTAAAAGAGGCAGAGGCAGACCAAGACTAACATGGACGAGTAACATCAAAAGAAGGACAAGTCAATCTATGTCAGCCTGCACCATCAAAGCAAGAAACAGAGTAGAATGGCGCTCCATGGTAGCCAACCTTCGTTGTGGAGAAGGCACACGATGATGATGATGATATATATATATATATAACATTTCATAATGTCTTTTCATTCCATCCGTCTGTCAGAATGTCTGTTCTTTTCTTAAATCCGTCTAAATTTCTGCATTCCCCAAATGTTTGAATGCCTGTTCTGTTCTTTTACCTCTCTGAATGTCTGTATTCCCTAAATGTCTGAATGTCTGTATTCCCCAATTGTCTGAATGTTTGTTCTTTTCTTTTACCTGTCTGAGTGTCTGTATTCCCCGATTGCCTGAATGTCTCTTCTCATCTTTTACCTGTCTGAATGTCTGTATTCCCCAAATGTCTGAATGTCTGTTCTTATCTTTTATTTGTCTGAATGTCTGTATTTCCCAATTGTCCGATTGTCTGTTCTTACCTTTTACCTGTCTGAATGTATGTATTCCCCGATTGCCTGAATGTCTGTTCTTATCTTTTACCTGTCTGAATGTCTGTATTCCCCGATTGCCTGAATGTCTCTTATTATCTTTTACCTGTTTGAATGTCTGTATTCCCCAAATGTCTGAAAGTTTGTTTTTATCTTTTACCTGTCTGAATGTCTGTATTCCCCAATTGTCTGAATGTCTGTTCTTATCTTTTACCTGTCTGAATGTCTGTATTCCCCAATTGTCTGAATGTCTGTTCTTATCTTTTACCTGTCTGAATGTCTGTATTCCCCAATTGTCTGAATGTCTGTTCTTACCTTTTACCTGTCTGAATGTCTGTATTCCCCAATTGCCTAAATATCCGTTCTTATCTTTTACCTGTTTGAATGTCTGTATTCCCCAATTGTCTGTACTTTTCTTTACATGTCTGAATGTCTGTATTCCCCAATTGTCTGAATGTCTGTATTCCCCAATTGTCTGAATGTCTGTATTCCCCAATTGTCTGAATGTATGTTCTTTTCTTTACCTGTCTGAATGACTGCATCCCTCAATTGTCTGAATGTCTGTATTCCCCAATTGTCTGAATGTTTGTTCTTATCTTTTACCTGTCTGAATGTCTGTATTCTCCAATTGCCTGAATGTTTGTTCATATCTTTTACCTGTCTGAATGTCTGTATTCCCCAATTGTCCGAATGTCTGTATTCCCCAATTGTCCGAAAGTCTGTATTCCCCAATTGTCCGAATGTCTGTATTCTCAAATTGTCCGAATGTCTGTATTCCCCAATTGTCCGAATGTCTGTATTCCCCAATTGTCCGAATGTCTGTATTCCCCAATTGTCCGAATGTCTGTATTCCCCAATTGTCCGAATGTCTGTATTCCCCAATTGTCCGAATGTCTGTATTCCCCAATTGTCCGAATGTCTGTATTCCCCAATTGTCCGAATGACTGTATTCCCCAATCGTCCGAATGTCTGTATTCCCCAATTGTCCGAATGTCTGTATTCCCCAATTGTCCGAATGTCTGTATTCCCCAATTGTCCGAATGACTGTATTCCCCAATCGTCCGAATGTCTGTATTCCCCAATTGTCCGAATGTATGTATTCCCCAATTGTTCGAATGTCTGTATTCCCCAATTGTCCGAATGTCTGTATTCCCCAATTGTCCGAATGTCTGTATTCCCCAATTGTCCGAATGTCTGTTCCCTTCCTCTAACTGTTGGAATGTCTGCCTTTTATGCCCCCGCCCTAATGTTTATTTTTCTTTTCTTTTTATGAATGTCTGTTTACATAATCCCTGTCTGTCTTTAACTTATTTCTAACTTTTTAAATGTCTGTATATGTTCAATCGAATCCTCGGTGGCTGAGTGGTTAGTGTGCTCGCTTCCTGACCAGAAAGTTCCGGGGTCGATCCCCAGCAGTGGCGTTTTTTTCGGACTAACAAGGCTCCGGGGTTCACCCAGCCTCTAAAAATGGGTACCAGAGATTTTTCTGGGAAATAAAAGGCGGACTGGCGTGATACCGACCACGTCACCCAAAAATGTGCCGTGGTTATAGAAAATTATGGTCACTAACACCATATTCCACATACGCCTAAAAAGGCAAGGGGAGGGAACTCTTACTTTACTTTGTATATCTTTAATCTGTTTAAGAGTCTATTTCTCTCCAGTTTTTTTGTCTCAATCTATTGCAATAGTGAAAGAAAGCAAAAAAGCAAAAATAAAGGACTCAGCCTTAATAGCAAAAAGACAGAAGTAATGTAACAACAAAGAAAAATACAGCACCTCAGTGCAAAATAAAGACAAGTGGAACAATATTAAAACAGGTAAATGAATTTAAACATTTTGGACCTTTGTTAATCTCAGACGGAAGATGTACAAAAGAGGTGAGATGCAGAATGGCTCAGGCAAACGCAGCTTTCAAAAAATGAGGAAGATACTATGCAATCCATTTTTGACAATAGAAACAAGAAAAAGAGTTCTTAAATGTTATGTAGAGCTAGTCTTAACATATGGATGTGAATCATGGACAATAGGACAACAGACAAGAAAACCAATGGAGTCTGTTGAAATGTGGTTTTACAGAAGAATGTTAAGAATACCATGGACAGCTAAGAAGAGTGATGAAAATGTTCTGAAAGAGGCCAAAGCAAAAAGAGAGCTAATTTCCAATAATAGGAAGAAACAATCATCATTTTTTGGCCATGTAATGAGAAGAGAACAACTGGAATATATTGTAACAACTGGGAAAATTGAGGAACGAAGAGATAGAGGGAAGCAAAGAGAAAAAATATCAGACAGCTTAAGAGAATGGCTTGGCAGAAGGTTAACAACAGAAATTATAAATAACTGTCAAGATCGAAAGTTGTGGAGAGACATGATCACCTACGCCAGCAGGCTCGGTACTTGATGATGATGACAATTGCAATAATATGTTTGACAATCTAAACTAACCCTAAGTCTATCAATCTATTCTGTTCCTACATCTGTCGATCTAATCTAATCCTACATCTGTCGATCTAATCTGTTCCTACATCTGTCGATCTAATCTAATCCTACATCTGTCATTGGAAAATAATACTACATCTGTCAGCCTAATCTAATCCTACATCTGTCATTGGAAAATAATACTACATCTGTCAGCCAAATCTAATCCTACATCTGTCATTGGAAAATAATATTATATCTGTCAGCCTAATCTAATCCTACATCTGTCATTGGAAAATAATATTATATCTGTCAGCCTAATCTAATCCTACATCTGTCATTGGAAAATAATATTATATCTGTCAGCCTAATCTAATCCTACATCTGTCATTGGAAATTAATATTATATCTGTCAGCCTAATCTAATCCTACATCTGTCATTGGAAAATAATACTACATCTGTCAGCCTAATCTAATCCTACATCTGTCATTGGAAAATAATACTACATCTGTCAGCCTAATCTAATCCTACATTTGTCATTGGAAAATAATATTACATCTGTCAGCCTAATCTAATCCTACATCTGTCATTGGAAAATAATATTATATCTGTCAGCCTAATCTAATCCTACATCTGTCATTGGAAAATAATATTATATTTGTCAGCCTAATCTAATCCTACATCTGTCATTGGAAAATAATACTATATCTGTCAGCCTAATCTAATCCTACATCTGTCATTGGAAAATAATATTATATCTGTCAGCCTAATCTAATCCTACATCTGTCATCGGAAAATAATATTATATCTGTCAGCCTAATCTAACCCTACATCTGTCATTGGAAAATAATACTATATCTGTCAGCCTAATCTAATCCTACATCTGTCATTGGAAAGTAATACTATATCTGTCAGCCTAATCTAATCCTACATCTGTCATTGGAAAATAATATTATATCTGTCAGCCTAATCTAATCCTACATCTGTCATTGGAAAATAATACTATATCTGTCTGCCTAATCTAATCCTACATCTGTCATTGGAAAATAATATTATATCTGCCAGCCTAATCTAATCCTACATCTGTCATTGCAAAATAATACTATATCTGTCAGCCTAATCTAATCCTACATCTGTCATTGGAAAATAATACTATATCTGTCAGCCTAATCTAATCCTACATCTGTCATTGGAAAATAATATCATATCTGTCAGCCTAATCTAATCCTACATCTGTCATTGGAAAATAATACTATATCTGTCAGCCTAATCTAATCCTACATCTGTCATTGGAAAATAATATTATATCTGTCAGCCTAATCTAATCCTACATCTGTCATTGGAAAATAATATTATATCTGTCAGCCTAATCTAATCCTACATTTGTCATTGGAAAATAGTATTATATCTGTCAGCCTAATCTAATCCTACATCTGTCATTGCAAAATAATACTATATCTGTCAGCCTAATCTAATCCTACATCTGTCATTGGAAAATAATACTATATCTGTCAGCCTAATCTAATCTTACATCTGTCATTGGAAAATAATACTACATCTGTCAGCCTAATCTAATCCTACATCTGTCATTGGAAAATAATATTACATCTGTCAGCCTAATCTAATCCTACATCTGTCATTGGAAAATAATACTACATCTGTCAGCCTAATCTAATCCTACATCTGTCATTGGAAAATAATACTACATCTGTCAGCCTAATCTAATCCTACATCTGTCATTGGAAAATAATACTACATCTGTCAGCCTAATCTAATCCTACATCTGTCATTGGAAAATAATACTACATCTGTCAGCCTAATCTAATCCTACATCTGTCATTGGAAAATAATATCATATCTGTCAGCCTAATCTAATCCTACATCTGTCATTGGAAAATAATACTACATCTGTCAGCCTAATCTAATCCTACATCTGTCATTGGAAAATAATACTACATCTGTCAGCCTAATCTAATCCTACATCTGTCATTGGAAAATAATACTACATCTGTCAGCCTAATCTAATCCTACATCTGTCATTGGAAAATAATATCATATCTGTCAGCCTAATCTAATCCTACATCTGTCATTGGAAAATAATACTACATCTGTCAGCCTAATCTAATCCAGGGGAAAGACAAAGAGGAAGACCAAGAAATTCCTGGAGAAGACAGATAGTAGGCAGACAACTAAAACAAGTAGAGGAATTCAAATACCTATGAAGTCTAATGACAAACGACAATTCCCAAACAGCAGAGATAGAATCAAGATGCAACAAAGCTTGTCAAATCATTGGACAGTTATCACCACTATTGTCCAACAAGGAAATAACTCTGGAGGCAAAACGAGCACTCTACAATACAATCTTCATCCCAACGTTGTGCTACCAATGCCAGACCTGGACCCTAGATGCAAGAACAATAAGAAAAATAACCTCTACAGAGATGAAATGTGTTAGACGAATGACAGGAAACAGTATGAGAGATAAGATCAGAAATAAAGAACTGAGAAAAAAGCTAGGAATAGCCCCAGCCATAGTATATATAAGGAAACAACAGATAAAATGGTTCGGCCACGTGACAAGGCAGAAAGAACAAAACACAACACAAGGAGCCTTCAACAAACGTTGTGAGAACACCAGACCCAAGGGTCGACCACGAAACATATGGATCGATGGAATATTAGAAGCACTAGGAAACATAACAGCAGCAGAGGCGAACAGAAGAGCAAAAGACTGCAAATTATATCTCCCCTCGACGCTGAAAGGCAGATGAGGAAGGAAAGAAGAAGAAGAAAGAAGAAGAAGAAAGAAGAAGATGCGGCACGGGCACCGACCATAAGTAAAGTCAAGAGCCACCAGCACGTCACGTGGGATATAGGGAATATGGTGTTCGCGACTATAAAGGGCAAGAGGTAGGGTTCGATCCCAACCGACGGCTTCCGGTTCACTCAGCCTTTAATGAGTACCCGATTTTTTTCTGGGAAAGTAAAGCGGCACGGGCGTAATACCGACCACATTACCCCAAAAATCATGTGCCGAAGGTCTGTAAAAATTAAGGTCACTAACACCATATTCCCTATACGCCACTTGGCGTGACGGGGGTACTTTAAATTTTCTTTTTATTTCCGCACATGATTTTTGGTGTAATGTGGTCGGTATTACGCCCGTTCCGCTTTACTTTCCCAGAAAAATTCCGATACCCCTTTAAAGCTGGGTGAACCCGGAAGCCATCGATGAGCATCGAACCTGAAATCTGTTCCTGTTTAGCCCAGTTCACAAACCACTGAGCTATCACAGCATCCAATACCGACCACATTACCCCAGAAATCATGTACCTAAGGTTAGTATACATTATGGTCACTAAAACACCATATTCCCTATACGCCACTTGGCCTGAACGGGAACTTTTCTTTTCTTATACAGGGTGTTTATAAAGTCTCACTACACTTGGTATCTAGGTCAATTTGAAAAAAAAATGTTTATGACGTCATCACAATATGTGCTCCCACTGTCAATGAAATTTGTTGAATAAGTTTATTGCTACTGGAAATGTGGAAGATGCTCCACGATCTGGTAGGCCTGCTGTGAATGATGAAATATGTTTAGATATCCAAGACAGAATCCTTAAAAGTCCAGACAAGTCATTAAGAAAACTGTCGCAACAAGTGAACTTACCATTGAGCACATATTGTGATGACGTCATAAACATTTTTTTTTCAAATTGACCTAGATACCAAGTGTAGTGAGACTTTATAAACACCCTATACTAGTTCCGGGCCCCGGCAGCGCACGCGCTATACTATTTAATTCTCTGAAAAATACATTTCTATTTTTTATTCTTCTGGTCACTCCAGCTGCTCTCCCAAAAATGTTCTAATTGTTTAAGGGCTAAATTCCTCGTCTGTCTTACAGAAGAAGCCAACCTTAGATAACAGGCCGGGTTGTTGTGTATGTGAAAGCCCAACAGTCTCAACATGTGTTTCGCCTTACTTCCTTCCGTGTTAATATTTTTTTTATATTTTTTTTTTACAGATCTATTTAAACATTTCCTGTGATATCATGAACGTTGCAGGAATTCCTCAAAAATAAAAAAAAAGGAAGAGGGAAAAACATAAACATTAAAATGTTCAGCCTCCGTTTACGAACTATCATCATCATCAAGTGACGGGCCTGCTGACGTAGGTCTCAATTGTAATAATTGAGAGGTTCTCAACTTATTTCTATTTTAGACTCCATTATATATTATACATATCACTAAGAATCATCATGCGAAGAGTGCGAAACAAAATCAGTCCAGAAATTAGCGATGAACAGTGTGGTTTTGTTAGAGATAAAGGAACAAGCAATGCCATTTATATCATAAGATCTTTAGTAGAAAGAGCCATAGAGGTGAAACCAGATCTATACCTATGTTTTATAGATTATACCAAGGCATTTGACAAAGTAAAGCACCAAGAAATAATCAAAATTTTAGAAAGTATAAATATAGACAGAAAAGATCTAAGAATAATAAAGAACATGTACTGGCAACAAATAGCGGCCATAAGAACTGGAAACCAATTGGGAATGTTTCAACAAATAAAACAGGGTGTTAGACAAGGTTGTGTGCTGTCACCAGATTTGTTTAATATTTATAGTGAGATTATTTTAAGATCCATAAGGGGCATGCCTGGAATAACAATTGGAGGTCATAATGTAAATAATCTAAGGTATGCTGATGACACAGTCTTAATCGCTAAGAGTGAAAATGAGTTACAAGAAATGTTAGACATTATAGTGAAGGAAAGCAAAAATAAAGACTCAGCCTTAGTAGCAAAAAGACAGAGGTAATGGTAACAGCAAAGAAAAAGACATCACCTCAGTGTAAAATAAAGACAAGTGGAACAATATTAAAACAGGTAAATGAATTTAAATATTTGGGAACTTTGTTAACCTCAGACGGAAGATGTAAAAAAGAGGTGAGATGTAGATCGGCTCAGGCAAAATCAGCTTTCCAAAAAATGAGGAAGATACTATGCAATTCTTTTTTGACAATAGAAACAAGAAAAAGAGTTCTTAAATGTTATGTAGAACCAGTCTTAACATATGGATGTGAATCATGGACAATAGGAAAACAGACAAGAAAATCACTGGAGGCTGTAGAAATGTGGTTTTACAGAAGAATGTTGAGAGTACCATGGACAGATAAGAAGAGTAATGAAGAGGTTCTGAGAGAGGTCAAAGCAAAAAGAGAGCTAATTTCCAATGTTAGGAGGAAACAATCATCATTTTTTGGCCATGTAATGAGAAGGGAACAACTGGAATATATTGTAACAACTGGGAAAATTGAGGGACGAAGAGATAGAGGGAAGCAAAGAGAAAAGATACCAGACAGCTTAAGAGAATGGCTTGGCAGAACGTCAACAACAGAAATGATAAATAACTGTCGCGATAGAAAGTTGTGGAGGACATTATCACACACGCCAGCAGGCATGCTACTTGATGATGATGATGATGATGTAATACACCCTATTGAAGACAACCTTATGTAGACTATTAAATATATCTCGAAGTTCTTATCATCTTTTCTAATATTAAAATTGAGTCAAATTATTAAAATAAATTTAATGAGTATTACCGTAAAAACAAAAAAATCAGTTGGACCCCCAAAGAAAATATTGACTGATGCTCCCCGGAAAAAATCTCATGGAGACTCCATATATGGTCCGAGCAGGGGTCGAACCCATACTCCTTGTCACAGTGCCTTGACACGAAAAGCCAAACTCTGTGGAACACTGCCAACTCGGCTCCCTATATTTTTTTTTTTTTTTTTTTTTCTGTTGTTGATTATTTGTCATTTTTTTCCGAGTGCTGTAAACATACCTCTTCCTCTGAATTGATTCACTGATTACCGCCTCGGAAGTTTCCCTCTAGAATAATATTCATTTGTTATTATTTCTCACCTGTTGGACAAGACTCGATCTCTCCGCACCGACGACAGGATAAAGTTATATCTACACATGTGTCTGTGTATGTTCGGAGTTGGAGTCAAAGACGTGTAACATCATACACCTATACATTTTAATACTATGACGATCATCATTTTCAGAAGGACGTGAACTTCCGGGCAATATGGTGGATAGGCGGCAGGAACCATTGAAGGCTATGTCTGAAAAGTGTTCCTTGTTGCAGTTTCCTCATATTCCGGCTTGTTGCAGGAGCTACTGAGTTAAGTGCTCTGTGCACACCGTGAGCTGTGGGTTTCATCCGTTTTGATCATGTTCCGATATTCCAATTGTTCACGATGAATGATGGTATCGTATGACAGGGAACAGTTGGCCGTGTTCACTTTCTATGCGGTTTCGCCTTATGTCTTTTGGCGTGTGCTGAGACTGCTATGATGGGCTTCTTCAATTAATCATCATCATCGAGTGTCATCTACGCAATGAAGGTTGGCTACCATGGAGCGCCATTCCACTCTGTCTCTTGCTGTGATGGTGCAGGTTGTCATAGGCTGATGTGTCCATCTTTTGATGTTACTCGTCAATGTTAACCTTGGTCTGCGTCTGTCTCTTGCTTTGATGGTGCAGGTTGTCATAGGCTGATTTGTCCCCCTTTTGATGTTACTCGTCCATGTTAGTCTTGGTCTGCCTCTGCCCTTTTTTACCTTGTATTTTCTCCTCCAGGATTACTTTTAGTAGGCTGTTGTGTCTTTTAACATGGCAAAAAAAATCTCGTTTGTCTTGTTTGAATTATGTTTAGTAGTTCTCTTTTCCAGCTTTCACCATTGTTAAGACATCCAAACATTTATATAGCAGCTAAACAACAAATGATAAATAGCAATTTCATACCAACTTTGTGCTATGAAAGTAAAACATGGACCCTTTCTAAATCCCATTTAAGAAAGATCAAAACATGTGAGATGCGATGCTTGAGAAAAGTAACAAACAACACAAGAAGAGATAGAATACCAAATGAAACCGTAAGAAAAATGGAAGGAATAAAACCCTGCCAAGAATATATAGAACAACAACAACTTAAATGGTTGGGCCACCTGGTCAGAATGAATCCTTACCAATCACCATCAAGGGCGTTATTCTCGAGAATGCATGGGACAAGACCAAGAGGAAGACCCAGAAGATGATGGATAGATGCAGTGATAGAGACATGTAACAACAAAGGAAAATCACTAATTCAGACAGTTCGAGCAGCTCAAGAACGACAAATGATATAAACCACCACACCTTTTAGGTATCAGTGAGAAAGAGAAAAGAAGATGATGGATAGATGCAGTGATAGAGACATGTAACAACAAAGGAAAATCACTAATTCAGACAGTTCGAGCAGCTCAAGAACAACAAATGATATAAACCACGACACCTTTTAGGTATCAGTGAGAAAGAGAAAAGAAGATGAAGGATAGATGCAGTGATAGAGACATGTAACAACAAAGGAAAATCACTAATTCAGACAGTTCGAGCAGCTCAAGAACAACAAATGATATAAACCACGACACCTTTTAGGTATCAGTGAGAAAAAGAAAAGAAGAAGATGGATAGATGCAGTGATAGAGACATGTAACAACAAAGGAAAATCACTAATTCAGACAGTTCGAGCAGCTCAAGAACAACAAATGATATAAACCACGACACCTTTTAGGTATCAGTGAGAAAGAGAAAAGAAGATGATGGATAGATGCAGTGATAGAGACATGTAACAACAAAGGAAAATCACTAATTCAGACAGTTCGAGCAGCTCAAGAACAACAAATGATATAAACCACGACACCTTTTAGGTATCAGTGAGAAAGAGAAAAGAAGATGATGGATAGATGCAGTGATAGAGACATGTAACAACAAAGGAAAATCACTAATTCAGACAGTTCGAGCAGCTCAAGAACGACAAATGATATAAACCACGACACCTTTTAGGTATCAGTGAGAAAGAGAAAAGAAGAAGTAGTTCTCTTTTCATTTTTAGTTGTTTTAAACCTTCATCGTTTGTTTTCTTTTCCTTCCATCCAATTCTACCTATTCTTCTATATACCCACATTTGAAAAGCTTCACTCAATATGATTTACTAATCTGTGTGAAGAATCTGCTCCTACATAATCCTGTATGATTGATATGTTAAGGAATCTCTCTTGGTGATCGGCTACCGCAGGAGGCAGTGTCACTGAGTCCTATCTTGTGTAGGTGTGCTATGATGCCACAGAGACCTGGTCTGAGTCATGCCCTACCTATGTCTCTCGAGCTAAATTAAACTATCAAATTCTGGCTCATATTTTTCCGCATGGTTTTCCCACAACTGAGCTTTCCTGTTTCGGTATCTCTGTACTTGAAACACTGATCTGGAATTTAACCAGAATCTGGTAACCACGTGGGAACCGCGATAGCTCAGTGGTTAGTGAAGTGGACTACAAAGGACAAGAGGTAGGGTTCGATGCCAACCGACGGCTCCGGTTCACGCAGCCTTAAATTGGTACCGGATTTTTGTTCTGGTAAAGTAAAGCGGCACGGGCGTAATACCGACCACATTACACCCAATAATTATGTACCGAGGGTCTGTAAAATGTATGGTCACTAACACCATATTCCCTATACGCCACTTCGCGTGACGACACTTGACGTAATTTTTTTTTTTGTTACTGGTATTCACATGTGGAATTTCATCATTATCATGTGCCATGCCCTTGGCGTTCACGATCATGTATGTCCTTTCATAATCATCTATCCACAGTTTATTGTATCATTTCTGTTGACTGTCATGCCATGGGGACAAGATATTTAGTATCTTCTCTCTTTGTCATCCGAGATCACTCCTTCCCTGTATTCTGCCAGTTGTAACCAAGTATTCCAAATTTCCTCTTCTCATGATGTGCCCGAAAAATGTTGATTGTTTCTTTCTGATGTTTTATGAGCTCCCTTTTTGTGTTGGCCTCTTTGAGAATTTCCTCATTGTTCTTTTTAGTTGTCCAGTTAACTTTCAACTTTCTTCTGAGAAATCACATCTCTGTGGTTTCTATTCAGGTATAGAATATCTATGGCTTTCCGGTGTCATGGCGGCTGCGTGCAGTCGTT
>JAVIAB010000159.1:46462275-46537275 GCA_032433765.1 Megaustenia siamemsis
CACAGAACGTTACATTCACCACAGCCCGTCTGAAAGAATCTCTGTCTCTAGCTAGATCTCCCACAGAACGTTACATTCACCACAGCCCGTCTGAAAGAATCTCTGTCTCTAGCTAGATCTCCCACATAACGTTACATTCACCACAGCCCGTCTGAAAGAATCTCTGTCTCTAGCCAGATCTCCCACATAACGTTACATTCACCACAGCCCGTCTGAAAGAATCTCTGTCTCTTGCCAGATCTCTCACAGAACGTTACATTCACAACAGCCCGTCTGAAAGAATCTCTGTCTCTAGTCAGATCTCCCACAGAACGTTACATTCACCACAGCCCGTCTGAAAGAATCTCTGTCTCTTGCCAGATCTCCCACAGAACGTTACATTCACCACAGCCCGTCTGAAAGAATCTCTGTCTCTAGTCAGATCTCCCACCGAACGTTACATTCACCACAGCCCGTCTGAAAGAATCTCTGTCTCTAGCCAGATCTCCCACCGAGCGTTACATTCACCACAGCCCGTCTGAAAGAATCTCTGTCTCTAGCCAGATCTCCCACCGAACGTTACATTCACCACTGCCCGTCTGAAAGAATCTCTGTCTCTAGCCAGATCTCCCACCGAACGTTACATTCACCACAGCCCGTCTGAAAGAATCTCTGTCTCTAGCCAGATCTCCCACCGAACGTTACATTCACCACTGCCCGTCTGAAAGAATCTCTGTCTCTTGCCAGATCTCCCACAGAACGTTACATTCACAACAGCCCGTCTGAAAGAATCTCTGTCTCTAGCTAGATCTCCCACAGAACGTTACATTCACCACAGCCCGTCTGAAAGAATCTCTGTCTCTAGCCAGATCTCCCACCGAACGTTACATTAACCACAGCCCGTCTGAAAGAATCTCTGTCTCTAGCCAGATCTCCCACAGAACGTTACATTAACCACAGCCCGTCTGAAAGAATCTCTGTCTCTAGCCAGATCTCCCACAGAACGTTACATTAACCACAACCCGTCTGAAAGAATCTCTGTCTCTAGCCAGAACTCCCACAGAACGTTACATTAACCACAGCCCGTCTGAAAGAATCTCTGTCTCTAGCCAGATCTCCAACAGAACGTTACATTCACCACAACCCGTCTGAAAGAATCTCTGTCTCTAGCTAGATCTCCAACAGAACGTTACATTCACCACAACCCGTCTGAAAGAATCTCTGTCTCTAGCTAGATCTCCAACAGAACGTTACATTCACCACAGCCCGTCTGAAAGAATCTCTGTCTCTAGCTAGATCTCCAACAGAACGTTACATTCACCACAGCCCGTCTGAAAGAATCTCTGTCTCTAGCTAGATCTCCAACAGAACGTTACATTCACCACAGCCCGTCTGAAAGAATCTCTCTCTAGCCAGATCTCCCACAGAACGTTGCATTCACCACAGCCCGTCTGAATGAATCTCTGTCTCTAGCCAGATCTCCAATTTTTGTTGTTGTTATTTTCAATGTCTCCTTGATGTCTTGAAACCACCTTCTTCTTGGTTTGCCCCTGATGCGTCGCCCCGGAGTCTTAGCTCCAATTATTTTTCTTTCCAAGACACTGTGTCGTTTGACGTGGCCAAAGTATTTTAATTTTCTACGCAGAAAACCTTTTACAAACCAGTTCTTTTTAATGTTTACATTTTGTATGTCTTTTAAAAAATATATATATATTTCCCATGGAAATAAAATGTTGGACCGCCGGAGCTATATGAAGCTATATTTGACACATGCAAATTAATGTTGGACTGTTGGAGCTATTATAAGCTATATCTAATCTATATAAATGAATGTTGGACTGTTGGAGCTATTAGAAGCTATATCTAATCTATATAAATGAATGTTGGACTGCTGGAGCTATATTTGACCCATATAAATGAATGTTGGCTGTTTGAACTATATGAAGCTTTATTTATATGGGTAGTTTCCCTCTATAATAATATTCATCTATTATTATTTGTCTACCAGTCAAATACCAGTGGATAAAGAGATACAGCGAAGACGATGGAGCTGGATAGGACACACACTGCGGTAGCGAACTAAGAGTATTACACAACAGTACTTTTTTGGAATCCCCAAGGGAAAAGACAAAGAGGAAGACCAAGGAATTCTTGGAGAAGACAGATAGAAGCATAGATGAAGATGATGAGGAAGACATGGAATGATCTTAAAAGAATGGCAAGTAAAAAAGAGCGATTTGGAAAGTGTTTGTTGAAGACCTATGCTCCACAGGGAGCTGAAAGGTAGAAGAAGACTGCAACGGAGTTTATTTCATGAACAGAATATAATAGAAGAAATCTTTCACATCACAAAATATATTCTGATTTGATAGAGCTGCATAAGAAATGTTATTCCTACTCTACATAAGCAAAAACAATTTGGAACCCACCCTAACGCTAAGACAGCTACGCCACTGCGCTTTTAATAAAAGTTCTCCCAATAACTACGGACATGCGTCAAGAGTTAACAGAACTTGCTCCAAGAGCGGTACGGTCTCAGAACGTTGACTCACATCCTGTGGACTGGTTTCTCTGATTACCGGCAAGTTCATTTCGCAGGTCACCCATATTTGTTCTTTTGGTTGGAGTGTGGCTTTTACTTTCGTGGCTTATATTTTGTGAAACATTTGAAGTAGAGATTTTAAAAAATAGAGATAGAAATAGACATACGAAAATTGAGATTAGAAAATTGAGATTGGAAAATAGAGATTAAAAAATACAGATTCGAAAAAAAGAGATGCATAAATAGATATTCGACTCTTTTTCTTGTTTCTATTGTCACAATTTTCTGGTTTTACAGAAGAATGTTGAGAGTACCATGGACAGCTCAAAAAAGTAATGAAGATGTTCTGAGAGAGGTCAAAGCAAAAAGAGAGCTAATTTCCAATATTAGGAAGAAACAATCATCATTTTTTGCCATGTAATGAGAAGAGAACAACTGGAATATATTGTAACAACTGGGAAAATTGAGGGATGAAGAGATAGAGCGAGCAAAGAGAAAAATACCAGACAGCTTAAGAGAATGGCTTGGCAAGAGGTCAACAACAGAAATGATAAATAACTGCCGAGATAGAAAGTTGTGGAGAGACATGATCACCTACGCCAGTAGGCCCGGTACTTGATGATGATGATTGTCACAAATGGATTGCTCAGCATTTTCCTCATTTTTTTTTTTAAAACTACATTTGCCTGAGCCATTCTACATCTCACCTCTGTTATACATCTACCATCTCACCTCTGTTGTACATCTACCATCTCACCTCTGTTGTACATCTACCATCTCACCTCTGTTGTACATCTACCATCTCACCTCTGTTGTACACCTACCATCTCACCTCTGTTGTACATCTACCATCTCACCTCTGTTGTACATCTACCATCTCACCTCTGTTGTACACCTACCATCTCACCTCTGTTGTACATCTACCATCTCACCTCTGTTGTACATCTACAATCTCACCTCTGTTGTACATCTACCATCTCACCTCTGTTGTACATCTACCATCTCACCTCTGTTGTACATCTACCATCTCACCTCTGTTGTACATCTACCATCTCACCTCTGTTGTACATCTACCATCTCACCTCTGTTGTACATCTACCATCTCACCTCTGTTGTACATCTACCATCTCACCTCTGTTGTACATCTACCATCTCACCTCTGTTGTACATCTACCATCTCACCTCTGTTGTACATCTACCATCTCACCTCTGTTGTATATCTACCATCTCACCTCTGTTGTACATCTACCATCTCACCTCTGTTGTACATCTACCATCTCACCTCTGTTTTACATCTACCATCTCACCTCTGTTGTACATCTACCATCTCACCTCTGTTGTACATCTACCATCTCACCTCTGTTGTACATCTACCATCTCACCTCTGTTGTACATCTACCATCTCACCTCTGTTGTACATCTACCATCTCACCTCTGTTGTACATCTACAATCTCACCTCTGTTGTACATCTACCATCTCACCTCTGTTGTACATCTACCATCTCACCTCTGTTGTACATCTACCATCTCACCTCTGTTGTACATCTACCATCTCACCTCTGTTGTACATCTACCATCTCACCTCTGTTGTATATCTACCATCTCACCTCTGTTGTACATCTACCATCTCACCTCTGTTGTACATCTACCATCTCACCTCTGTTGTACATCTACCGTCTGAGGTTAACATTGTTCCCAGATATTTAAATTTCGTTGGAGCCAGTAGTGGGATGTAAAGTATACTTCTACAAGGTATGGTGCCAGTTTTACAAAGAAGGAACTCAGTCAAATACTAACTTAACTGTCTACATGCGGCCTTTCACAGAAAACGAGAACAACACAAACGAGCAAAGAAATAAAGATAAACTCAAGTATAACAAGGATGAACGTGACAGGTAAATCAAGGAGACATAAACAGAGGGATACGATCTAAGTAAGAGATGTCCTAAACCTTACGATAACATTTGTGATTCGATCTAAGTAAGAGATGTTCAAAACCTTACAATAACATTTGTGATATGATCTAAGTAAGAGATGTCCAAAACCTTACAATAACATTTGTGATTCGATCTAAGTAAGAGATGTTCAAAACCTTACAATAACATTTGTGATATGATCTAAGTAAGAGATGTCCAAAACCTTACAATAACATTTGTGATATGATCTAAGTAAGAGATGTCCAAAACCTTACAATAATATTTGTGATACGATCTAAGTAAGAGATGTCCAAAACCTTACAATAATATTTGTGATACGATCTAAGTAAGAGATGTCCAAAACCTTACAATAATATTTGTGATACGATCTAAGTAAGAGATGTCCAAAACCTTACAATAATATTTGTGATACGATCTAAGTAAGAGATGTCCAAAACCTTACAATAACATTTGTGATACGATCTAAGTAAGAGATGTCCAAAACCTTACGATAACATTTGTGATACGATCTAAGTAAGAGATGTCTAAAACCTTATATAAAATAAGAGAACATAAAAATTAGGAGAACATAAACATTAAGAGATAATAGAACATAAACATTAGGAGATAAAAGAACACAAACGATGGGAGATAAAACAACTCAAACATAAGGAGATAAAGGAACATAAACATTAGGAGACAGAAGAACATAAACATTAGGAAGTATGAGAAAAAAATGAAATGCAGAAGAAAAAAAAGATAAGAGCACAAATAAATATAACAAAAAAAAAAGGAAAAGAAGATAACGCCGTGAACAGAAGAAACGAACCTAAAAAATCAAAATAAGAGAACACATACAAAATATATATATATAAACGAAATAAAAGTAAATAAGCCCCCAACATTAAATCTGGAAATTAAACAAAAAAATAGGTATACAAATTCCAGCAAAAAAACGTTGCAGAATTATTTTTAAAAACTTCTGAATAATAAAAAATAACAATAGTAATAATACATGCCGATAACCCAGGTAAAAATTAAGTAGGAGAACTAGTAACAGAGGGAGTCGCGATAGCTCAGTGGTTAGTGAACTGGACTACAAAGGACAAGAGGTACGGTTCGATCACAACCGACGGTTTCCGGTTCACCCAGCCTTTAATGGGTAGCAGATTGTTTTTTCAGGGAAAGTAAAGCGGCACGGGAGTAATACCGACGACATTACCCCAAACATCATGTGCCGAAGGTCTGTAACATGTATGGTCACTAACACCATATTCCCTATACGTCATTTGGCGAGACGGGTCTCTAACACCATATTCCCTATACGTCACTTGGCGAGACGGGTCTCTAACACCATATTCCCTATACGTCACTTGGCGAGACGGGTCTCTAACACCATATTCCCTATACGTCACTTGGCGAGACGGGTCTCTAACACCATATTCCCTATACGTCATTTGGCGAGACGGGTCTCTAACACCATATTCCCTATACGTCACTTGGCGAGACGGGTCTCTAACACCATATTCCCTATACGTCACTTGGCGAGACGGGTCTCTAACACCATATTCCCTATACGTCACTTGGCGTGACGGGGGTACTTGACTTTTTACTAGTATCAGAAATACATGTTCTTTGTTGTTTCTTTTCAGAAAGCGAATTCATGTTCTCAGTTCGTCGTATGTTCTCTGTTCGTTGTATATTCTCTGCTCGTCGTATGTTCTCTGTTCGTTGTATATTCTCTGCTCGTCGTATGTTCTCTGTTCGTTGTATATTCTCTGCTCGTCGTATGTTCTCTGTTCGTTGTATATTCTCTGCTCGTCGTATGTTCTCTGTTCGTTGTATATTCTCTGCTCGTCGTATGTTCTCTGTTCGTTGTATATTCTCTGCTCGTCGTATGTTCTCTGTTCGTTGTATATTCTCTGCTCGTCGTATGTTCTCTGTTCGTTGTATATTCTCTGCTCGTCGTATGTTCTCTGTTTGTTGTATGTTCTCTGCTCGTCGTATGTTTTCTGTTCGTCGTACTTTCTTTGTTCGACGTATGTTCTCTGTTCGTCGTATGTTCTCTGTTCGTCGTATGTTCTCTGCTCGCCGTATGTTCTCTGTTCGTCGTATGTTCTCAGTTCGTTGTATATTCTCTGCTCGTCGTATGTTCTCTGTTTGTTGTATGTTCTCTGCTCGTCGTATGTTTTCTGTTCGTCGTACTTTCTTTGTTCGACGTATGTTCTCTGTTCGTCGTATGTTCTCTGCTAGTCGTATGTTCTCTGTTCGTCGTATGTTCTCTGCTCGTCGTATGTTCTCTCTTCGTCGTATGTTCTCTGCTCGTCGTATGTTCTCTTCTCGTCGTATGTTCTCTGCTCATCGTATGTTCTCTGTTCGTTGTATGTTCTTTGCTCATCGTATGTTCTCTGTTCATCGTATGTTCTCTGTTCGTCGTATGTTCTCTCTTAGTCGTATGTTCTCTGCTCATCGTATGTTCTCTGTTCGTTGTATGTTCTTTGCTCATCGTATGTTCTCTGTTCATCGTATGTTCTCTGTTCGTCGTATGTTCTCTCTTAGTCGTATGTTCTCTGCTCGTCGTATGTTCTCTGTTCGTCGTATGTTCTCTGCTCGTCGTATGTTCTCTGCTCGTCGTATGTTCTTTGCTCGTCGTATGTTCTCTGTTCGTCTTATGTTCTCTGTTCGTCGTATGTTCTCTGCTCGTTGTATGTTCTCTGTTCGTCTTTTTTTCTCCGCTCGTCGTATGTTCTCTGTTCGTCGTATGTTCTCTCTTCGTCGTATGTTCTCTGCTCGTCGTATGTTCTCGGCTCGTCGTATGTTCTCTGCTCGTCGTATGTTTTCTGTTCGTCGTATGTTCTCTGCTCGTCGTATGTTCTCTGTTCATCTTTTTTCTCTGCTCGTCGTATGTTCTCTGCTCGTCGTATGTTCTCTGTTCGTCGTATGTTCTCTGCTCGTCGTATGTTCTCTGTTCCTCGTATGTTCTATGTTTAACGACCCTCTTCAGTGAGAATGTTCTATGTTTAACGACCCTCTTCAGTTAGAATGTTCTCTGTTTACGAGTTAGTTTAGGAGAACGCATGTCACAGTTTTGTCGATCTTTCCCACAACTTGTGTTTTGATCATGTTTTGAGTTTCTACCCACAAAACAGATCATCATTCAAAAGATGTTTGCTGATACATCAAACACGCGATTGTGCCATCATAGCAGGTAAGTGTTTGAATTGTGTTGGCTGTTTTTTTTTACCCAGAAAGAAAAAAATTAATGCGGTGATTAAGGATAGGATGTGTATATGTTATGTTCGTGTACGTTCGTCATGTCAGCATAGGTTGGGATTGCTCGATAATGTTCTCTGGGGAGATGTTGTGAAAGAAGAAGACTGGATCTGTTCTGGTAATGACTTCACAAAATATTCAGGCATGATCTTTCAGAATAATTGATTAAACCTTGCTTGTTTTGTCTTCAGAACAGACGCCTTGAACAATGGAAGCAGAATTCAGGTTTATAATATCTTCAGAACAGACGCTTGGAATATTGGAAGCAGAATTCAGGTTTATAAAATCTTCAGAACAGACAGCTTTGAACATTGAATGCAGAATTCAGGTTTATAATATCTTCAGAACAGACGCTTGGAATATTGGAAGCAGAATTCGGGTTTATAATATCTTCAGAACAGACAGCGTTGAACAATGGAAGCAGAATTCAGGTTTATAATATCTTCAGAACAGACGCTTGGAATATTGGAAGCAGAATTCAGGTTTATAATATCTTCAGAATAGACAGCTTTGAACAATGGAAGCAGAATTCAGGTTTATAATATCTTCAGAACAGACGCTTGGAATATTGGAAGCAGAATTCAGGTTTATAATATCTTCAGAACAGACAGCTTTGATCATTGAAAGCAGAATTCAGGTTTATAATATCTTCAGAACAGACACTTGGAATATTGGAAGCAGAATTCAGGTTTATAATATCTTCAGAACAGACGCCTTGAACATTGGGAGTAGAATTCAGGTTTATAAAGTCTTTAGTACAGACATTGAGAAGGAAAAAAAGCTGAATTTATCTTTATAATGTCATCAGAACAGACACTGAAAAAGACAATGGCTGAATTTATGTTTGTAATGTCTTCAGAACAGACATTGAGAAGACCAAAAGCTGAATGTATGTTTGTAATGTCTTCAGAACAGACATTGAGAAGACCAAAAGCTGAATGTATGTTTATAATGTCTTTAGAACAGACATTGTGAATAACAAATGCTGATTATATGTTTGTAATGCCTTCAGAATAGAAAAAAGTTGAAGGTAAAATACTGAATTTAGGTTTTCAATATCTCCAGAACTGATATATATATATATATATATATATATATATATATGGTAGAACCGTAGAATGTAGGTTTTTAATACTTTCTGAGAAAGAGGAGAAAAGAAAAATAACCTCTACAGAGATTAAATGTGTTAGACGAAAGACAGGAAATAGTCTGAGAGATAAGATCAGAAATGAAGAACTGAGAAAAAAAGCTAGGAATAATTCCCGCTATAGAATAAATAAAGAAACAACAAATAAAATGGTTCAGCAACGTGACAAGGCAGAAAGATCAAAATACAACACAACGAGCCCTCAATAAACGTTCCTTGAACATCAGACACAAGGGCTGGCCATGTAAAAGATGGATTGACGGAATATTAGAAACACTAGGAAACATAACGGCAGCAGGAGCAAACAGAAGAACAAAAGACCGCGAATTATATCTCCCCTCGACACTGAAAGGGAAATAGGGAAGGAAAGTAGAAGAAGAAGAAAAATGCCTTCAAAACATATACCTAGAAGAATAAAAGCTGATTTTAGGATGGTAATATCAGCAGTACATATAGCTGGATGATATACGTACATATGCCAGTATGATAGTAACAAGAGTAAAGTACCCCCGTCACGCCAAGTGGCGTATAGGAAATATGGTGTTAGTGACCATAAATTTTACAGACCTTCAGCACATGATTTTTGGGGTTATTTGGTCGGTATTATGCCCGTGCCGTTTTACATTCATAGAAAAAAAATTCGGTACCCATTTAAGGCTGGGTGAACACGGAAGCCGTCGGTTGGGAGGCTATCTCTTGTCCTTTGTAGATATCAGTGTGAGAGATAATGATATTCAGGTACAAGCAAGTACTAAAGGGATTTCATTATGATTGTTTGATTGTCTGATTGTCTGATTGTTTGATTGTTTGATTGTTTGATTGTTTGATTGTCTGATTGTTTGATTGTTTGATTGTCTGATTGTTTGATTGTCTGATTGTTTGATTGTTTGATTGTTTTATTGTCTGATTGTTTTATTGTCTGATTGTTTGATTGTTTGATTGTTTGATTGTCTGATTGTTTGATTGTCTGATTGTCTGATTGTTTGATTGTTTGATTGTTTGATTGTCTGATAGTTTGATTGTCTGATTGTTTGATTGTTTGATTGTTTGATTGTCTGATTGTTTGATTGTCTGATTGTTTGATTGTTTGATTGTTTGATTGTTTGATTGTCTGATTGTTTGATTGTTTGATTGTCTGATTGTTTGATTGTCTGATTGTCTTATTGTTTGATTGTCTGATTGTTTGATTGTTTGATTGTCTGATTGTTTGATTGTTTGATTGTTTGATTGTTTGATTGTTTGATTGTTTGATTGTCTGATTGGTTGATTGTCTGATTGTTTGATTGTTTGATTGTTTGATTGTCTGATTGTTTGATTGTCTGTTTGTTTGATTGTCTGCTTGTTTGATTCTCTGATTGTTTGATTGTCTGATTGTTTGATTGTTTGATTGTCTTATTGTTTGATTGTTTGAATGTTTGATTGTTTGATTGTTTGATTGTCTTATTGTTTGATTGTCTGATTGTTTGATTGTTTGATTGTTTGATTGTCTGATTGTCTTATTGTTTGATTGTCTGATTGTTTGATTGTCTGATTGTTTGATTGTCTGATTGTTTGATTGTCTGATTGTTTGATTGTCTCATTGTCTGATTGTCTGATTGTTTGATTGTCTGATTGTTTGATTATTTGATTATCTGATTGTTTGATTGTTTGATTGTCTGATTGTTTGATTGTCTGATTGTCTGATTGTTTGATTGTTTGATTGTCTGATTGTTTGATTGTCTGATTGTTTGATTTTTTGATTTGTTTGATTGTCCGATTGTTTGGTTGTCTGATTGTTTGATTGTCTGATTGTTTGATTGTCTGATTGTTTGATTATCTGATTGTTTGATTGTTTGATTGTTTGATTGTTTGATTATCTGATTGTTTGATTGTCTGATTGTTTGATTGTCTGATTGTTTGATTGTCTGTTTGTTTGATTGTCTGCTTGTTTGATTCTCTGATTGTTTGATTGTCTGATTGTTTGATTGTTTGATTGTCTTATTGTTTGATTGTTTGAATGTTTGATTGTTTGATTGTTTGATTGTCTTATTGTTTGATTGTCTGATTGTTTGATTGTTTGATTGTTTGATTGTCTGATTGTCTTATTGTTTGATTGTCTGATTGTTTGATTGTCTGATTGTTTGATTGTCTGATTGTTTGATTGTCTGATTGTTTGATTGTCTCATTGTCTGATTGTCTGATTGTTTGATTGTCTGATTGTTTGATTATTTGATTATCTGATTGTTTGATTGTTTGATTGTCTGATTGTTTGATTGTCTGATTGTCTGATTGTTTGATTGTTTGATTGTCTGATTGTTTGATTGTCTGATTGTTTGATTTTTTGATTTGTTTGATTGTCCGATTGTTTGGTTGTCTGATTGTTTGATTGTCTGATTGTTTGATTGTCTGATTGTTTGATTATCTGATTGTTTGATTGTTTGATTGTTTGATTGTTTGATTATCTGATTGTTTGATTGTCTGATTGTTTGATTTTTTGATTGTTTGATTGTCTGATTGTTTGGTTGTCTGATTGTTTGATTGTCTGATTGTTTGATTGTCTGATTGTTTGATTATCTGATTGTCTGATTGTTTGGTTGTCTGATTGTTTGATTGTCTGATTGTTTGATTGTCTGATTGTTTGATTTTCTGATTGTCTGATTGTTTGGTTGTCTGATTGTTTGGTTGTCTGATTGTTTGATTGTCTGATTGTTTGATTATCTGATTGTCTGATTGTTTGGTTGTCTGATTGTTTGGTTGTCTGATTGTTTGATTGTCTGATTGTTTGATTATCTGATTGTTTGATTGTTTGATTGTCTGCATTCCCCAGCTTTCACCTAAGTCAATGTCCCTGAAACAAGTGGAGAGCATCAAATACTTGGACACAATAATAACATCAGATGGGAGATGCACCACAGAAATAAAGAGCAGAATAGCTCAGGCCAAAATAGCATTTCAGAAAATGAAAAATATCTTATGCAACAAGTCTATGTCAATAGAAATGAGAAAGGCAGTTCATCGATCCTATATAGAACCAATTCTAATCTATGGAAGCAAATTATGGACAGTAGACAAACAAATGAAAAGACGATTAGAAGCCACAGAGATGGGATTTCTCAGAAGAATGTTGAAAGTTCCCTAGATAAAAAGACCAATGAGGAAGTTCTCAAAGAGGCCAACACAAAAAGGGAGCTCTTAAAAAACATCAGAAAAAAACAATTAACATTGTTCGAGCACATCATGAGAAGAGGAAAGTTGAAATACTTGGTTACAGCTGGCAAAATAAAAGAAAAAGAGAGATCGCGGACGACAAAGAGAGAAAATACTGGATAGCTTCTTTCTGCCTTCATTTCCTCTTTGGGTTCACACTTCGATTCTGCAGACTTCACCAGAATAGAATATAAGTTTTCAAAACCCACGCCTGGAGGTAATGCGGCGTCTTGACCAGTTCTGATTCACTCATTCTCACTTTAGTCGTTAACAATTTTTTAACCATCCACTGTCCGTTGTCGTGGCCCGGGTTTTCCTACCAAATAACAAATATCCTGCAGTGAGTTTTCCAAACGGGGTCAGTTCATGTCGTCACAAGACTGGATTTTCCTTTGTTTTTGTAAGAGCCTCGTTTTGATACCGAGGTCACTATTAAAACGGCAATGTTGATTGGCGGGTTACAAACGTCGATCATGATCTAGGAGTAAACACAGACAGGGTAATCCTTTGGGCACACAGATGGGTCGGATTACAAGAAAGATGGATTACAGGATCGATGGAGATTGATTGTTATCATCATCATCATCGAGTACCGTGCCTGCTGGCGTAGGTGATCATGTCTCTCCATAATGTTCGATCTCGACAGTTATTTATCATTTCTGTTGTTGACCTTCTGCCAAGCCATTCTCGTAAGCTGTCTGGTATCTTTTCTCTTTGCTTCCCTCTATCTCTTCGTCCCTCAATTTTTCCAGTTGTTACAATATATTCCAGTTGTTCTCTTCTCGTGACATGATCAAAAAATTATGATTGTTTCTTCCTAATATTGGAAATTTGCTCTCTTTTTGCTGTGGCCTCTTTCAAAACGTTTTCATTACTCTTCTTAGCTGTCCATGGTATTCTAAACTTTCTTCTGTAAAACCACATTTCTACAGCCTCCAGTAATTTGGATTGTTATGACGGAGTGATATATAATGGAAGTCATATCGGTCTGTCTCCACGTAAACCACGTTGGCAAATCTGGGTGGTGTAGTGGACAGCGAAGCGGTGTAGAGAGAACAGCGGAATGAGTTCAATTCTGTTCAACAGTTTATCTGATCTTACATATTTTATTTGGTAGAATCGACCTTCTTTATTTTCGGGGGAAAAACACGGCACTGGAGTAGTGCTGCCATTTGGTTTACTCGATAAGCTCGCTGGCAGCTCTGGCACTGAGGCCTTACTCTGGACAAAGAGGGCATCCCAAACTTTGTTCTTTATGCCTTAAAAGATGAGGAGGAGAATGGGTCGGACAATGATGTATACATTGAGAGAGTGAGGAGTCTAAAGGTGGGACAATGATGTATATATTGAGAGAGTGAGGAGTCTAAAGGTGGGACAATGATGTATACATTGAGAGAGGGAGGAGTCTAAAGGTGGGACAATGATGTATATATTGAGAGAGTGAGGAGTCTAAAGGTGGGACAATGATGTATACATTGAGAGAGTGAGGAGACTAAAGGTGGGACAATGATGTATATATTGAGAGAGTGAGGAGACTAAAGGTGGGACAATGATGTATATATTGAGAGAGTGAGGAGTCTAAAGGTGGGACAATGATGCATATATTGAGAGAGTGAGGAGTCTAAAGGTGTGACAATGATGTATATATTGAGAGAGTGAGAAGTCTAAAGGTGGGACAATGATGTATACATTGAGAGAGTGAGGAGTCTAAAGGTGGGACAATGATGTATACATTGCGAGAGTGAGGAGTCTAAAGGTGGGACAATGATGTATACATTGAGAGAGTGAGGAGTCTAAAGGTGGGACAATGATGTATATATTGAGAGAGTGAGGAGACTAAAGGTGGGACAATGATGTATATATTGAGAGAGTGAGGAGTCTAAAGGTGGGACAATGATGTATATATTGAGAGAGTGAGGAGTCTAAAGGTGGGACAATGATGTATATATTGAGAGAGTGAGGAGTCTAAAGGTGGGACAATGATGTATATATTGAGAGAGTGAGGAGTCTAAAGGTGGGACAATGATGTATACATTGAGAGAGTGAGGAGTCCAAAGGTGGGACAATGATGTATATATTGAGAGAGTGAGGAGACTAAAGGTGGGACAATGATGTATATATTGAGAGAGTGAGGAGACTAAAGGTGGGACAATGATGTATATATTGAGAGAGTGAGGAGTCTAAAGGTGGGACAATGATGTATATATTGAGAGAGTGAGGAGTCTAAAGGTGTGACAATGATGTATATATTGAGAGAGTGAGAAGTCTAAAGGTGGGACAATGATGTATATATTGAGAGAGTGAGGAGTCTAAAGGTGGGACAATGATGTATATATTGAGAGTGAGGAGTCTAAAGGTGGGACAATGATGTATATATTGAGAGTGAGGAGTCTAAAGGTGGGACAATGATGTATATATTGAGAGTGAGGAGTCTAAAGATGGGACAATGATGTATATATTGAGAGAGTGAGGAGTCTAAAGGTGGGACAATGATGTATATATTGAGAGACTGAGGAGTCTAAAGGTGGGACAATGATGTATATATTGAGAGACTGAGGAGTCTAAAGGTGGGACAATGATGTATATATTGAGAGACTGAGGAGTCTAAAGGTGGGACAATGATGTATATATTGAGAGACTGAGGAGTCTAAAGGTGGGACAATGATGTATATATTGAGAGACTGAGGAGTCTAAAGGTGGGACAATGATGTATATATTGAGAGACTGAGGAGTCTAAAGGTGGGACAATGATGTATATATTGAGAGAGTGAGGAGTCTAAAGGTGGGACAATGATGTATATATTGAGAGAGTGAGGAGTCTAAAGGTGGAAAATGAATTTAGTCGATTCGGAGTCTTCTTCTTCTACTTCCAGCTCCCTGTGGAGCTTAGGTCCTCAACAAACACTTTTCAAGTCATTCTGTTTCTTGCCATTCTTTTCAGATCATTCCATGTCTTCCCCATCATCTTCATCTCTGCTTCTGTCTGTCTTCTCCAAGAATTTCTTGGTCTTCCTCTTTGTCTTTTCCCCTGGGGATTCCAAAAAAGGGTCTGTTGTGTAATACTCTCAGTTGGCTTCCGTAGTGTGTGTCCTATCCAGCGCCATCATCTTCGCTGTATCTCTTTATCCACTGGTATTTGACTGGTACATTTCCATAATTCTATGTTAGTGATTTTGTCCTGCCATTTCCATCCTTTTATTCTGCGTAAGCATCCATTAATGAAAGTCTGTATCTTCGTGATTGTCAATTTTGTTGTTCTCCATGTTTCACAGCCATATAATAGGACTGACTTAGCATTGGAGTTGACAATGTTCAAAAGCTGATGTTATTGCTATAGTTTGTCAAAGGCCCCGGTATCACTGCAAGCGAATTAAAATCCATAATTGCTAACCGCCCGTGCCAGTGGAATCATCCGAATTAAAACACATCTCACTGAAGGATCCAAACAAAGAAAGGTAGCTGCAATCCTCATCATAGCAGATACAGCACACGCCAAAAGACATAAGGCCAAGCGGCACCGAAAGTGAACGCAGCTGAACTGTCCTTCGTCATACGATATCATCATTCATCGTAAGCAATCGGAATATCGAAACACGATCCAGATGAAAAACACAGCTCACGTTGTGCACAGAGCACTAAACTCAGTAGCTCAGATAGCAAGCCGGACTTGGAATATGAGGAAACTGCAACAAGGAACACTTTTCAAACAGAACCTCAATGGTTCCTGTCGCATATCTGCCATATTTACCGGAAGTCTGTTGTACCTACAATCAACACCCTACAGGAACAATCAGTCTGTATATGCTTCGAGAGATGCTGGGACGCACGGTGGAGCGGATATGGGGGATGCCCCGACTGCAACGAAACTGAATCCATGAGTAGTATAGAATAAGTGAAATAAACAGAATCTAAACACTGACACGATGTTCACTAAACGTCACATTCGAGGCACGAGGAGTAAAGACATCAAGATTCACAAAGATGCACAGAGATGCGGAGCTGCTGTAAATCTGTTGATGATGACAGTCAAAACAAAAAAGTTGTATGGTAACAGCTTTACTTAGTAATTAAGAAAACAAAAGTCGACGTTTCTGCCAAATAGACCTTCATATACATGTCCTATATATATATTCTACCTCTGGTCCTTTGTAGTCCAGTTCACCAACCACTACCAAACATACATTCAAACAAACACTATTGTTATCTGATCTTAAAAACAACACAAAACATAATTATAAACCCGTTAATTTAAATTAGTCTCAAAGATTGTTTCGTGTGCTCGCAATTTAACTCAATCAATGTTTTTGATTTGTTGCCATTTCTCAGAATTGACAGAAATAAATTTTCCAGGAAATAAAAAAGATGGACTGAGTTATCCGGGGTTGATAACTGCCGTCATCTTGAAATGTAAACAGATGGACGGACGGAGCGCATGACAAGCAGAGAACGGTGAAGGTCGAGGGAAGGAGGGATCGTGAGATAAGGAAAGATTGATATGTGTGAGTGTGTGTGTGTGTGTACCAAGTTGTATGTCACTGATCAGCATCATGTGTCATGTAGATTGGCGCAGGCGACCACGTCACTGCCCAATCTTGTATCCACCGTGGTAAAGAGCCCCCGTCACGTCAAGTGGCGTGTAGGGAATATGGTGTTGGTGATCATCAATTATACTGACCTTCAGCACAGGATTTTTGGGAACAAACATGGATGGAACATTGAACATACCAGTCCTTCCTTCCTTCCTTCCTTCCTTCCTTCCTTCCTTCCTTCCTTCCTTCCTTCCTTCCTTCCTTCCTTCCTTCCTTCCTTCCTTCCTTCCTTCCTTCCTTCCTTCCTTCCTTCCTTCCTTCCTTCCTTCCTTCCTTCCTTCCTTCCTTCCTTCCTTCCCTTCCTTCCTTCCTTCTTCCTTCCTTCCCTCCTTCCTTCCTTCCTTCCTTCCTTCCTTCCTTCCTTCCTTCCTTCCTTCCTTCCTTCCTTCCTTCCTCCTTCCTTCCTTCCTTCCTCGCTTCCTCCTTCCTTCCTTCCTTCCTTCCTTCCTTCCTTCCTTCCTTCCTTCCTTCCTTCCTTCCTTCCTTCCTTCCTTCCTTCCTTCCTTCCTTCCTCGCTTCCTCACTTCCTTCCTTCCTTCCTTCCTTCCTTCCTACCTTCCTTCCTCGCTTCCTCACTTCCTTCCTTCCTTCCTTCCTTCCTTCCTTCCTTCCTTCCTTCCTTCCTTCCTTCCTTCCTTCCTTCCTTTCCTTCCTTCCTTCCTCCTTCCTTCCTTCCTTCCTTCCTTCCTTCCTTCCTTCCTTCCTTCCTTCCTCGCTTCCTTCCTTCCTTCCTTCCTTCCTTCCTTCCTCTCTCTCCCCCCCATTTCTCCCTACCTCTTTCCCTCCCTTTCCCTCGCACAAAATAAAACCAACTTAAAACACGAATATTTCAATTTCACGTCTCAGACTAAACAAAGAACAACAATAAAAAATGACGACCCAAACACATGTTTCCGCCACTAACAAACACAGACACATGCCATCGTTAGTTATTCCCCTGCATCTACACCACCTTTGCTCCAGCTCTCCATCATTGTCTCTCCTTTCTCTCAGCAGTTACAATATTGCCCGTGAGTTATATTCATCATCATCATGTGCCATACCGGTCTGCAACGCAAGTATTCAGCCCTACCCTATCCGGGAGATACTTGTCTTAACAGGAAAAATATTTCCGAGCTGTGATCGCAGCCTTATGCTATAGTCATGAGAACACCTTCGCGAAAATACATTGTCCACGGTTGCTAATTTTTTAGTTAGCTGAGTGGCAGTGTTCTCTAGCGTTTGGCTTTTCGTGGCAAGGCCCTGTGCCACTGAGCACGGGTTCGATCCTGCTTTGGTCCATATTTTTTTCTGTTGTTGATTATTTTGTCATTTTTTCCGAGTGGTGTAAACATATCTCTTCCTCTGAATTGATTCACTGTGCCTGACCAAGCTCTGTGCCTGACCAAGATCTGTTACTGACCAAGCTCTGTGACTGACCAAGCTCTATGGCTGACCAAGCTCTGTGTCTGACCAAACTCTGTGTATGACCCAGCTCTTTGACTGACCAAGCACTATGTTTGACCAAGCTATGTGTCTGACCAAGCACTGTGGCTGACCACGTTCTGTGGATTAACAAACTCTGTGGCTGACCAAGATCTGTAGCTGACCAAGCTCTGTGACTGACCAAGATCTGTGACTGACCAAGCTCTGTGGCTGACCAAGCACTCTGGCTGACCAAACTCTGTGACTGGCCAAATTCTGTGACTGGCCAAGCTCTGTGGCTGACCTAGCTCTGTGAACGACAAAGCAGTGTGTTTGACCAAGCTCTGTGGCTGGCCAATCTCTATGATTGACCAAGCTCAGTGTCTGACTAAGCTCTGTGGCTGACCAAGCTCTGTGGCAGACTAAGCTCTGTGGCTAACCAAGCTCTGTGGCTGACCAAGCTCTGTGCCTGACCAAGATCTGTTACTGACCAAGCTCTGTGACTGACCAAGCTCTATGGCTGACCAAGCTCTGTGTCTGACCAAACTCTGTGTATGACCCAGCTCTTTGACTGACCAAGCACTATGTTTGACCAAGCTATGTGTCTGACCAAGCACAGTGGCTGACCACGTTCTGTGGATTAACAAACTCTGTGGCTGACCAAGATCTGTAGCTGACCAAGCTCTGTGACTGACCAAGATCTGTGACTGACCAAGCTCTGTGGCTGACCAAGCACTCTGGCTGACCAAACTCTGTGACTGGCCAAATTCTGTGACTGGCCAAGCTCTGTGTCTAACCAAGCTCTGTGGCTGACCTAGCTCTGTGAACGACAAAGCAGTGTGTTTGACCAAGCTCTGTGGCTGGCCACGCTCTGTGGCTGGCCAATCTCTATGATTGACCAAGCTCAGTGTCTGACTAAGCTCTGTGGCTGACCAAGCTCTGTAGCAGACTAAGCTCTGTGGCTAACCAAGCTCTGTGGCTGACCAAGCTCTGTGACTAACCAAGATCTATAAGTGATCAAGTTCTGTAGCTGACCAAAGTCTGTGACTAGCCAAGCTCTGAGGCTGACCAAGCTCTATGACTGACCAAGCTCTGAGGCTGACCAAGCTCTGTGACTGACCAAGCTCTGTGCCTGATCAAGCCCTGTGTCTAACCAAGCACTGTGGCTGACCACGCTCTGTGACTCTGACCAAGCTCTGTGTTTGACCAAGCTCTGTGCCTGACCAAGCTCTGTGACTGACCAAGATCTGTGACTGACCAAGCTCTGTGACTAACCAAGCCCTGTGGCTGGTCGAGCTTGTGGCTGACCAAGATCTGTGGCTGACCAAGCTCTGTGACTGATCAAGCTCTGTGGCTGACCAAGCTCTATGGCTGACCAAGCTCTATGGGTCACCAAGCTCTGTGACTGACCAAGATCTATGAGTGATCAAGTTCTGTAGCTGACCAAGCTCTGTGACTGACCAAGATCTATGACTGACCACGCTCTGTGACTGACCATGCTCTGTTACTGAACAAGATCTATGACTGACCAAGCTCTTTGACTGACCAAGCTCTGTGTCTGACCCAGATCTTTGACTGACCAAGCTCTGTGTTTGACCAAGCTCTGTGTTTGACCTGGCTCTGTGTCTGACCAAGCTCTGTGGCTGAACAAGCTGTTTGGGTGGCCAAGCTCTGTGACTGACCAAACTCTGTGGCTGACCAAGTTTTGTGGTTGACCAAGTTTTGTGGCTGACCAAGCTCTGTAGTTGACCAAGCACTGCGGATGAACAAGCTCTGTGGCTAGCCAAGCTCTGTGACTGACCAAGCTCTGTGGGTGACCAAGTTTTGTGGCTGAACAAGCTCTGTGTCTGACCAAGCTCTGTGGCTGAACATGCTCTGTGGCTGGCCAAGCTATGCGACTGACCAAGCTCTGTGGCTGACCAAGCTCTGTGACTGACCAAGATCTGGACCTCAGGGAAGTGACTTATTTCCCTTGTTTGAGAGTCTAGCATTTTTTATCGCCATGTAGTTATATTTCTGTTTATATCCTTATATATTTTTGTGTTGTTGTTTGTTGTCCCTGCTGAAGTCCTTTTAGCCGAAACGTCGTTATTTTTTTGTTTTGTTTCTCACCTACGTAAAGCTGTTACCATACCATTTTCCCTTTTTTTTTAAACTTCCTTCATTATCACCATCACTCGTAAGAGGCTACTCAAGAGATCTGAAAACATCGCCGATGCAGTCGAAAAGGATGCTCACGGAACGACTTGTGGAGAGAATTTACCGATGCATTTTGAGAAATGCTGTGATAAGTTGTGGAGCGGATATGGGTAATTCCTGACTGCTATGAAACAGGTTTCTTGAAAAGAATAAAATATTTTTGATCTCGTTATATTTCTGTTCGTTCTACATCCTTCTTGCACTTATCCTGACTTGCGTCCACAACATTCACAGGGACACTCCTAAAAAAGTAAAAGTCATTACATGGAATCTTTAATGCATCTCTCTTGGGGGGGATTGGTTGGTCTCGAGGCAAGACGCCCAGCCTCGAGACAGAGAGGTTGTGGGTTCAAATCCCGGCTACACCGGTTGAGATTTTTATTTATAGTTTCTCCCCGCGGCAACCACCCATGGTCTCAGCAGCGAGGCCCGGCTTGAAACGTCATTTACTCATCGACGGGAAAAAAATATGTGTACCTCTGAAGTCGGAGATATCTGCCCGTGCGGCGAGGGACCCCTGTGCACACGGCTGCCAATGAAAGAATGTATTAACACGCAAAATTCAGTTCTTAGTCTCTAGGGTATCGTCAGAGGTCAACGATGGTGAACGAAAAATAAACAAACAAAAAAAAAAGTATCTCTCTTGTAAAGCGCTTGTGTAAAGAGGAAATTGATGGTAAATGTATTCGTTCTTTTACTGGAACCAGGATGTCGATGTAAACAGCTGGCTAGAGCACTCGCTTAATGCTAGGGTGGATCCGGGATTAGTTCCCACATGTGTGGAAGTTTATTTTTTTCCGGGACCGAAGTTTGGTTTGATGTTTGCCAAGTCTTTTACAAATTGAAACCGGAAGAGTACAGTATGTTTAACAGTAAAAAAAAAGAGTAAAAAGTACCCCCCGTCACGCCAAGTAACGTATAAGGAATATGGTGTTAGTGACCATACATTTTACAGACCTTTAGCACATGATTTTTGGAGTAATGTGGTCAGTATTACGCCGCTTACTTCTTCTTCTACCTTTTTAGCTCCAAGTGGAGCATAGGTCTTCAACAAACACTTCCAAGTCGTTCTGTTTTTTGCCATTCTTTTAAGATCATTCCATGTCTTCCCCATCATCTTTATCTCTGATTCTATCTGTCTTCTCCAAGAATTCCTTGGTCTTCCTCTTTGTCTTTTCCCCTGGGGATTCCAAAAAAGGGCATGTTGTGTAATACTCTCAGTTGGCTTCCGTAGTGTGTGTCCCATCCAGCGCCATCGTCTTCGCTGTATCTCTTTATCCACTGGTATTTGACTGGTACATTTCCATAATTCTATGTTAGTGATTTTGTCCTGCCATTTCCATCCTTTTATTCTGCGTAAGCATCCATTAATGAATGTCTGTATCTTCGTGATTGTCAATTTTGTTGTTCTCCATGTTTCACAGCCATAAAATAGGACCGCCTTAACATTTGAGTTGAAAATTTTTATTTTTCCGTGCCGCTTTACTTTCCCAGAAAACAATCCGGTACCCATTTAAGGCTGGGTGAACCCGGAAGCCGTCGGTTGGAATTGAATCCTACCTCTTGTCCTTTGTAGTTAAGTTCACTGAGCTATCACGACTCACATGTTTAACAGTACCTGAGCTGAAATGGTTTAGCAAACCATAGCTGATTGAGTCAGGAGTGATCAAGAACTGGTCAATGCGGTGCTACCTCATTACATTTTTAGTAACTGGTCTAATGAAGAGAAGAGGGATATGTGAGGGACTGCAACCAAGTATCAAAAATGACTTGTTATTGTCGGATATCTGGGCCGAAAGGCAAAAATAATCCTCTGCAATGACCACATCTAATGTTCACCTAATCTGAAGTATTAGGTATTTTTTCTTTGTAATTTTAGAGAATTTCAATGCTAAACTTTTTTTCCCAGGACTTTATTGGAATTATATTATATAGTTTAATTTTTTCATTAGGATTATATTATATACTTTACTGTTTTCATTAGGATTATATTATATAGTTTAATTTTTTCATTAGGATTATATTATATACTTTACTGTTTTCATTAGGATTATATTATATAGTTTACTGTTTTTATTAGGATTATATTATACAGTTTATTTTTTTCATTAGGATTATATTATATAGTTTACTGTTTTCATTAGAATTATATTATATAGTTTACTGTTTTCATTAGGATTATATTATATTGTTTACTGTTTTCATTAGGATTATATTATATTGTTTACTTTTTTAATTAGGATTATATTATATAGTTTACTGTTTTCATTGGGACTGTATTATATAGTTTACTGTTTTCATCGGGATTATATTAAAATGTTTACTTTTTTCCTTATAATTATGTTATATAATTTACTTTTTTTTCCAAATGATTAATTTATATAGATTACTGTTTAAATTAGGATTATGTTATATTATTGGGACAAAGAGAAAGACCATAATATTACTGGAGAAGACAGATGGAAGCAGAGACGAAGATGTTGGGGAAGACATGGAATGATGTTTAAAGAATGGCAAGAGACAGAAACGTGTGGAAAGTGTTTGATGAGGATCTGTACAGCATAAGGTGCTGAAATGAAGTAGAAAATGGCAGAATTATACTCAAGTCATGATACAGAACAGATAATTGTTGCAAAGACTATTAAAGTAGCATTAACAAACAGCTGTGGGAAGGAACGCCTTAGATCAGGAGATGTTTTTCTGATTCGGATCAGGTTATCGTTGCCTTAGAGCACAGCCACACAAGATGGGCCCCAGAGTACACGCACAGAACACAGGAGTATCCGGACAAACTCCAGAACATATCCTATAGGACTGGAGCACTCTCAACACAGGAGCATCCAGACAAACTCCAGAACATATCCTACAGGACTACAGCACTCACAACACAGGAGCATCCAGACAAACTCCAGAACATATCCTACAGGACTACAGCACTCACAACACAGGAGCATCCAGACAAACTCCAGAACATATCCTACAGAACTGCAGCACTCTCAACACAGGAGCATCCAGACAAACTCCAGAACATATCCTACAGGACTACAGCACTCACAACACAGGAGCATCCAGACAAACTCCAGAACAAATCCTACATGACTACAGCACTCACAACACAGGAGCATCCAGACAAACTCCAGAACATATCCTACAGGACTACAGCACTCACAACACAGGAGCATCCAGACAAACTCCAGAACAAATCCTACATGACTACAGCACTCACAACACAGGAGCATCCAGACAAACTCCAGAACAAATCCTACATGACTACAGCACTCACAACACAGGAGCATCCAGACAAACTCCAGAACATATCCTACAGGACTACAGCACTCACAACACAGGAGCATCCAGACAAACTCCAGAACAAATCCTACAGAACTGCAGCACTCTCAACACAGGAGCATCCAGACAAACTCCAGAACATATCCTACAGAGCTGCAGCACTCTCAACACAGGAGCATCCAGACAAACTCCAGAACATATCCTACAGGACTGCAGCACTCTCAACACAGGAGCATCAAGACAAACTCCAGAACATATCCTACAGGACTGCAGCACTCTCAACACAGGAGCATCCAGACAAACTCCAGAACATATCCTACAGGACTGTAGCACTCTCAACACAGGAGCATCCAGACAAACTCCAGAACATATCCTACAGGACTGTAACACTCTCAACACAGGAGCATCCAGACAAACTCCAGAACATATCCTACAGGACTGTAACACTCTCAACACAGGAGCATCCAGACAAACTCCAGAACATATCCTACAGGACTGTAACACTCTCAACACAGGAGTATCCAGACAAACTCCAGAACATGTCCTACAGGACTGTAACACTCTCAACACAGGAGTATCCAGACAAACTCCAGAACATATCCTACAGGACTGTAACACTCTCAACACAGGAGCATCCAGACAAACTCCAGAACATATCCTACAGGACTGTAACACTCTCAACACAGGAGTATCCAGACAAACTCCAGAACATATCCTACATGACTGTAACACTCTCAACACAGGAGCATCCAGACAAACTCCAGAACATATCCTACAGGACTGTAACACTCTCAACACAGGAGCATCCAGACAAACTCCAGAACATATCCTACAGGACTGTAACACTCTCAACACAGGAGTATCCAGACAAACTCCAGAACATGTCCTACAGGACTGCAGCACTCTCAACACAGGAGCATCCAGACGAACTCCAAAACATATCCTACAGGACTGTAACACTCTCAACACAGGAGTATCCAGACAAACTCCAGAACATGTCCTACAGGACTGCAGCACTCTCAACACAGGAGCATCCAGACAAACTCCAAAACATATCCTACAGGACTGTAACACTCTCAACACAGGAGCATCCAGACAAACTCCAAAACATATCCTACAGGACTGCAGCACTCTCAACACAGGAGCATCCAGACAAACTCCAGAACATATCCTACAGGACTGTAACACTCTCAACACAGGAGCATCCAGACAAACTCCAGAACATATCCTACAGGACTGTAACACTCTCAACACAGGAGCATCCAGACAAACTCCAGAACATATCCTACAGGACTGCAACACTCTCAACACAGGAGCATCCAGACAAACTCCAGAACATATCCTACAGGACTGTAACACTCTCAACACCCTAAGAACACAAACATGGCAGCCCACAGAAACAAGCCAACATGAGTAGCTATGGGGAACTGGTGATGACCTCAAACGTACCGTCTTGTTCGTGACCCAAGCTGGTCTAAATGTCTAAATGTATAGCAACAGCTGATCGCGGGAGAAGATGAAAATGAAGATGAAGTGAAAAAAGAAGAAGAATAAGAAGAGGAAAAGGAAGCAGAAGGAGAGGCAGAAGAAGATGAAGTAGAAGAAGGAGAAAAAGTAGAAGAAGAATAAGAGGAGGAGGAAGACGAAGAGGAAGAAGAGAAAGAAGAGGAAGAAGAAGAAGAGGAGGAGGAAGACGAAGAGGAAGAAGAGAAAGAAGAGGAAGAAGAAGAAGAGGAGGAGGAAGACGAAGAGGAAGAAGAGAAAGAAGAGGAAGAAGAAGAAGAGGAGGAGGAAGACGAAGAGGAAGAAGAGAAAGAAGAGGAAGAAGAAGAAGAGGAGGAGGAAGACGAAGAAGAAGAAGAGAAAGAAGAGGAAGAAGAAGAAGAGGAGGAAGAAGACGAAGAGGAAGAAGAGAAAGAAGAGGAAGAAGAAGAAGAGGAGGAGGAAGACGAAGAAGAAGAAGAGAAAGAAGAGGAAGAAGAAGAAGAAGAGGAGGAAGACGAAGAAGAAGAAGAGAAAGAAGAGGAAGAAGAAGAAGAGGAGGAGGAAGACGAAGAAGAAGAAGAAGAAGAGGAGGAAGACGAAGAGGAAGAAGAAGAAGAGGAGGAAGAGGAAGTGTGAGAAGACGAAGAGGAAGAGGGAGAGAAAAAGAAGAGAAGAAGATGAGGAAGAAGAAGAAGCAGAAGAGAAAGAAAAAAGAGGTAGAAGAAGAGGAGAAAGAAGAAGAGGACGAAGAAAAAGAAGATGAAGAAGAAGAAGAAGATTAGACATATCATATAAAAACAACATCCAGCAACTAATGTCTCACAGAAAAGATAGCCGAACATGAAAACCAACAGCGAGTACGGTCAAGAAATGTCCCATCATCGTGTTAGATCTCCATTTCTGTTTAATATGAGCAAGGAGACAGTTTGTGGTAGAACGGATCATGTCCCATCATGACGTAGACACAACCCCATAGGAAACAAACACTGATAATTCCTTCATCATCATCTTCGTCGTCATCAAGTACCAGGCCTGTTGGCGTAGGTGATCATGTCTCTCCACAACTTTCGATCTCGACAGCTATTTATCATTTCTGTTGTTGACCTTCTGCCAAGCCATTCTCTTAAGCTGTCTGGTATCTTTTCTCTTTGCTTCCCTCTATCTCTTCGTCCCTCAATTTTCCCAGTTGTTACAATATATTCCAGCTGTTCCCTTCTCATTACATGGCCAAAAAATGATGATTGTTTCTTCCTAATATTGGAAATTAGCTCTCTTTTTGCTTTGACCTCTTTCAGAACATTTTCATTACTCTTCTTAGCTGTCCATGATATTCTCAACATTCTTCTGTAAAACCACATTTCTACAGACTCCATTGATTTTCTTGTCTGTTGTCCTATTGTCCATAATTCACATCCATATGTTAAGACTGACTCTACATACCATTTAAGAACTCTTTTTCTTGTTTCTGTTGTCAAAAATGGATTGCATAGTATCTTCCCTATTTTTTTAAAAGCTGCTTTTGACTGAGCCATTCTGCATCTCACCTCTTTTGTACATCTTCCGTCTGAGGTTAACAAAGTTCCCAAATATTTAAATTCATTTACCTGTTTTATTATTGTCCCACTTGTCTTTATTGTGCACTGAGGTGATGTCTTTATTGTTCTATCTACCATTATTTCGATAATTTGCGATATGCGGATGACACAGTCTTAATAGCAGAGATAGAGAATGAACTACAAGAAATGATAGACATAATAGTAGAAGAAAGCAACAAGAAAGGTCTCAGTCTGAATAGTAAGAAAACAGAAGTAATGGTTATATCGAAGAAACAATCATCACCATCATGCAGCATAAAAATAAAAGAGACAAATCTGAAACAAGTACAACGTTTCAAATACTTGGACACAATAATAACATCAGATGGGAGATGCACCACAGAAATAAAAAGCAGAATAGCTCAGGCCAAAATAGCATTTCAGAAAATGAAAAATATCTTATGCAACCAATCTATGTCAATAAAAATGAGAAAGAGAGTTGATCGGTGCTATATAGAAAACCAATTCTGACCTATGGAAGCGAATCATGGACAGTAGACAAACAAATGAAAAGACGGTTAGAGGCCACAGAGATGGGATTTCTCAGAAGAATGTTGAAAGTTCCCTGGACAGATAAAAAGACCAATGAGGAAGTTCTCAAAGAGGCCAACACAAAAAGGGAGCTCTTAAAAAAACATCAGAAAGAAGCAATCAACATTTTTCGGGCACATCATGAGAAGAGGAAAGTTGGAATACTTGGTTACAACTGGCAAAATAAAAGGAAAGAGAGATCGCGGACGACAAAGAGAGAAAATACTGGATAGCTTGGTGTCATGGCATGGAAAACAGTCAACAACAGAACTGATACGATGCACTGTAGATAAAAGATTGTGGAGGGACATGATCGCCTACGCCAACCGGCAGGGTACATGATGATGATGACCATTACTTCTGAGTCCTATCATCATCATCGAGTGCCCTCTCCGCATCGAAGGTTGGCTACCATGGAGCACCACTCCACTCTGTCTCTTGCTTTGATGGTGCAGATTTCCATATGCTGACTTGTCCATCTTTTGATGTTACTCGTCCATGTTAGTCTTGGTCTGCCTCTGCCTCTTTTACCTTGTATTTTCCCTTCTAATATTACTTTTATTAGACTGTTGTGTCTTTTTCTAAATCCATATTTCTACTTAATCCTGTAAAACCCCTATACAAACACAACGGCTAGAACCTCAACTCTTAACTGCACCATCTGCGTCCCATGCCTGCTACTCTCGCATTGATGTTGCTAAGATATGTCCACGCATGCGCATTCTTTCTGCTTCAGGGCCACTATTTCAAATGAACAGGACTGGCTGTGTTTGTTGTAATCATCTATATACATCTCCATATGCCATTTGTTCAGTTAACAAAATGGAGAGTTCAAATTGGGAAATAAAAATGCTTATTCTAAAATCACCATTAAGCGATCATTTTTCATTTTCTTGCTGCTTTTTTTACTCTTCTACTTCTTCTTTGTTCATATTTTCTTTCATTCTTTCTACATCTTCTTTCACTTCTTCCTCTTTTTCTTCTCCTCATTCAGCCTCTACTCTTTGCGCTTCTTCTTTTCCTAATTTCTTTTATTTTTTTTAAATTTGTTTGTCTTCCTCTTCTCTTTTTTTATCTTCTTCTCCTTTAATCTTCTTCTTCTACTCCTCCCCTAAACTTCTTGGGCTTCTTCTTTTTTACTAATTTTTTGTTTCTTTCAATCTTTCTTTTTTCTTTCTTTCCTTCTTTCTTTCTTTCTTTCTTTCTTTCTTTCTTCCTATCTTTCCTTCTTTCTTTCTTTCTTTCTTTCCTTCTTTCTATCCTTCTTTATTTCTTTCATTCTTTCTTTCTTTTTTCCTTCTTTTTTTCCCTCCTTCCTTACTTCATTCTTTCTTCTTCTATCTCATCATATAATCCGGAGTTCGTTATGTTGCTACTAACAGATTTTCTAAACATTGTTGTCGTTGAGACACCACTGACAGACTTTGTTAGCCTTGTTGTCGTTGAGACACCACTGACAGACTTTGTTAACCTTGTTGTCGTTGAGACACCACTGACAGACTTTGTTAACCTTGTTGTCGTTGAGACACCACTGACAGACTTTGTTAACCTTGTTGTCGTTGAGACACCACTGACAGACTTTGTTAACCTTGTTGTCATTGAGACACCACTGACAGACTTTGTTAGCCTCCTTGTCGTTGAGACACCACTGACAGACTTTGTTAACCTTGTTATCGTTGAGACACCACTGACAGACTTTGTTAGCCTTGTTGTCGTTGAGACACCACTGACAGACTTTGTTAGCCTTGTTATCGTTGAGACACCACTGACAGACTTTGTTAGCCTTGTTATCGTTGAGACACCACTGACAGACTTTGTTAGCCTTGTTATCGTTGAGACACCACTGACAGACTTTGTTAGCCTTGTTGTCGTTGAGACATCACTGACAGACTTTGTTAGCCTTGTTATCGTTGAGACACCACTGACAGACTTTGTTAGCCTTGTTGTCGTTGAGACACCACTGACAGACTTTGTTAGCCTTGTTGTCGTTGAGACACCACTGACAGACTTTGTTAACCTTGTTGTCGTTGAGACATCACTGACAGACTTTGTTAGCCTTGTTATCGTTGAGACACCACTGACAGACTTTGTCAGCCTTGTTATCATTGAGGCACCACTGACAGACTTTGTTAGCCTTGTTATCGTTGAGACACCACTGACAGACTTTGTCAGCCTTGTTATCATTGAGGCACCACTGACAGACTTTGTTAGCCTTGTTATCGTTGAGACACCACTGACAGACTTTGTTAACCTTGTTATCATTGAGGCACCACTGACAGACCTCGTTAACCTTGTTATCGTTGAGGCACCACTGACAGACCTCGTTAACCTTGTTATCGTTGAGGCACCACTGACAGACCTCGTTAACCTTGTTATCATTGAGGCACCACTGACAGACCTCGTTAACCTTGTTATCGTTGATACACCACTGACAGACCTCGTTAACCTTGTTATCGTTGAGGCACCACTGACAGACCTTGTTATCATTGAGGCACCACTGACAGACCTTGTTATCATTGAGGCACCACTGACAGACCTCGTTAACCTTGTTATCGTTGAGGCACCACTGACAGACCTCGTTAACCTTGTTATCATTGAGGCACCACTGACAGACCTCGTTAACCTTGTTATCATTGAGGCACCACTGACAGACCTTGTTATCGTTGAGGCACCACTGACAGACCTCGTTAACCTTGTTATCGTTGAGGCACCACTGACAGACCTTGTTATCGTTGAGGCACCACTGACAGACCTCGTTATCGTTGAGGCACCACTGACAGACCTCGTTAACCTTGTTATCGTTGAGGCACCACTGACAGACCTCGTTAACCTTGTTATCGTTGAGGCACCACTGACAGACCTCGTTAACCTTGTTATCGTTGAGGCACCACTGACAGACCTTGTTATCGTTGAGGCACCACTGACAGACCTCGTTAACCTTGTTATCGTTGAGGCACCACTGACAGACCTCGTCAACCTTGTTATCGTTGAGGCACCACTGACAGACCTTGTTATCATTGAGGCACCACTGACAGACCTCGTCAACCTTGTTATCGTTGAGGCACCACTGACAGACCTTGTTATCATTGAGGCACCACTGACAGACCTCGTTAACCTTGTCATTGAGGCACCGACAGACCTCGTTAACATTCTCTATTCTCCTGTATGTTTAGTCAATCCTTGGCAGTCAGTCAAACTTGAGCCCCACCCATGACGATATTTTCCCATCTCTGCTCAACTATCGCTTTGTTGGAGGCACTCCTCGGTTTAATTCATGTTGACGATGATGATTTGATGGGCTGAAGATGAAGTCGATGATAGAAATGAAGAAGATGACGTGGTGATGATGGTGGTTGTGATACTGATAATGATGATTCTGATGATGATGATGATGATGACAGAAAAGATTATGATGATGATGGTGATGATAATGATGATGATGATGATGATGATGATGATTATGACAACGACGACGATGATGATATAGAAGTGGATGATGATGATGATAGAACAGATGATGATGATAGAAAGGATGATGATGATGATAGAACAGATGATGATGATGATGATGATTATAGAACAGATGATGATGATGATAGAACAGATGATGATGATAATGATTATAGAACAGATGATGATGATAATGATGATAGAGCAGATGATGATGATGATGATAGAACAGATGATGATGATATTACAGATGAAGATGATGATAGAACAGATGATGATGATGATGATGATAGAACAGATGATGATGACGATAGAACAGATGATGATGATGATGAAAGAACAGATGATGATGATAGAACAGATGGTGATGAAGATAGAACAGATGATGATGATGATGATAGAACAGATGATGATGATAGAACAGATGATGATGATAGAACAGATGATGATGATGATAGAACAGATGATGATGATAGAACAGATGATGATGATGATAGAACAGATGATGATGATACAACAGATGATGATGATGATACAACAGATGATGATGATAGAACAGATGATGATGATAGAACAGATGATGATGATGATGATAGAACAGATGATGATGATGACGATAGAACAGATGATGATGATGATAGAACAGATGATGATGATGATGATGATGATAGAACAGATGATGATGATGACGATAGAACAGATGATGATGATTGAACAGATGATGATGATTATAGAACAGATGATGATGATGATGATGATAGAACAGATAATGATGATAGAACAGATGATGATGATGACGATAGAACAGATGATGATGATGATAGAACAGATGATGATGATGATAGAACAGATGATGATAATAGAACAGATGATGATGATAGAAAAGATGATGATGATGATAGAACATATGATGATGATGACGATAGAACAGATGATGATGATAGAACAGATGATGATGATGACGATAGAACAGATTATGATGATGATGATGGAACAGTTGATGATGATAGAACAGATGATGATGATGACGATAGAACAGATAATGATGATAGAACAGATGATGATGATGATGATGATGATAGAACAGATGATGACGATAGAACAGATGATGATGATGATGATGATAGAACAGATGATGATGATAGAACAGATGATGATGATGATGATGATGATAGAACAGATGATGATGATGATAGAACAGATGATGATGATGACGATAGAACAGATGATGACGATAGAACAGATGATGATGATGATGATAGAACAGATGATGATGATGATAGAACAGATGATGATGATGATGATGATGATGATGATGATGATGATAGAACAGATGATTATGATGATGTTATGATGATGATTATGATAGAAAAGAAGATCGTGATGATGATGTTTATGATGATGGTGATAGAAAAGATGATGATGATGATGATGATGATGATGATGATGATGATGATGATGATGATGATGATGATGATGATGATGATGATGATGATGATGATGATGATGATGATGATGATGATGATGATGTACTTCAGAATTTAAAAAAAAACTTCAATTCTTAGAAAAGACCCTAACCCGACTATCTCTCCTGGCGACAGTCCAACGACAGATCTTGAAGCGATATCCCCAAACACAACAAAACGTGAGTTCAACATCAGCTCAACGGATATCTTCTGATGGTTTGTTGATCTAACATTAGACGTAACTACGTCCGTTAGTTCGTCTGTTTGAACGCTCTGTACACGCATTGTCCGTATCTACAGTCACTTCATAGTGCAGATGACGTGATGGAAGATTTCGTTGATTTGATGTGAATTCGTGAACTGTGTAATCTGGCACACATTTATCTATTTCTTCTTTTTTCTTGTAAACTTCATGTGGAGCATAGGTCTTCAACACTTTCAGCTCCATGTGGAGCATAGGTCTTCAATACTTTCAGCTCCCTGTGGAGCATAGGTCTTCAACAAATATTTTCAGCTCCCTGTGAAGCATAAGTCTCCAACAAACACTTTCAGCTGCCAGTGGAGCATAGTTCTTCAACAAACGCTTTCAGCTCCCTGTGGACCATAGGTCTTCAACAAATATTTTCAGTTCCCTGTGGAGCTAGAGTCTTCAACAAACACTTTCAGCTGCCAGTGGAGCATAGTTCTTCAACAAACACTTTCAGCTCCCTGTGGAGCATAGGTCTTCAACAAACACTTTCAGCTGCCAGTGGAGCATAGTTCTTCAACAAACACTTTCAGCTCCCTGTGGAGCATAGGTCTTCAACAAACACTTTCAGCTCCCAGTGGAGCAAAGGCTTCAACAATCACTTTCAGCTCCCAGTGGAGCATAGGTCTTCAACAAATACTTTCAGCTCCCAGTGAAGCAAAGGTCTTCAACAAATACTTTCAGCTCCCTGTGGATCATAGGTCTTCAACAAATACTTTCAGCTCCCAGTGAAGCAAAGGTCTTCAACAAATACTTTCAGCTGCCAGTGGAGCATAGGTCTTCAGCAAACACTTTCAGCTCCCAGTGGAGCATAGGTCTTCAACAAACACTTTCAGCTCCCAGTGGAGCAAAGGCTTCAACAATCACTTTCAGCTCCCAGTGGAGCATAGGTCTTCAACAAATACTTTCAGCTCCCAGTGGAGCATAGGTCTTCAATAAATACTTTCAGCTCCCAGTGGAGCATAGGTCTTCAACAAACACTTTCCAAGCCTTTCTATTTCTTTCAATTCTCCTAAGATCATCCCATGTCTTCCCCACATCTTCATTTCTGCTTCCATCTGTCTTCTCCAAGAATTCCTTGGTCTTCCTTTCTCGTTTTCCCTGGATAATCCAAAAAAGGGTCTGCAGTGTAACACACTCAGTTGGCTTCCGCAGGGTGTGTCCTATCCAGCGCACACATTTGTAATTTGTTGTAATTTACAGGGGCCTTCTATAACCATAACCATGTTACATAACGGGGGGGAAAATTGGGAGGTGGGAAGGGAGAGGAGGTTGTTGTGTAGAGGTAAGATCTTCGCCCCTGAACAAAAGGGCCCCCCGGGTAGAATCCCTCTAGACGTGGTGGAAGTGTCCTATTTGGAATCCGTGGTTTTGTCTCCTGGTCTGTGGGTAGTAAGATTCGAAGCCTAACCTTCTCTGGTAACGGCCAAAAACAGTAGTTCTCGTTTTCAATAAGCGCACGTTAAAGAACACTTGCCAGGTGGAAATCGAAAAGTGGGAGCCAGTTTTGGCAGCTGATCGGGCTGGATTGAGAGGAAAGTGTCTACCCAAATGCCAAACTGTACTGATGATAAAATATGAGAATAGCTTATAGTCGGAGAATGTCTGCTAAAAAGGCGATGGACACTTTGTCTGCCGCTGTAAAAACTATGGATATAAGTGATATTCATTCACGCTCCAGTTCCGTCTGGAGCAAAAAAACAACAAACAAAGATAGAAACAGACAACAAATAAACAAGAGACAAAGATAGAAACAGACAACAAATAAACAAGAGACAACGATAAAAACAGACAACAAATAAACAAGAGACAAAGATAGAAACAGACAACAAATAAACAAGAAACAAAGATAGAAACAGACAACAAATAAACAAGAGACAAAGATAGAAACAGAGAACAAATAAACAAGAGACAAAGATAAAAACAGACAACAAATAAACAAGAGACAAAGATAGAAACAGACAACAAATAAACAAGAAACAAAGATAGAAACAGACAACAAATAAGTGAAGAAACAGACAACAAACACAGAAAGAAACATATTACAAACAAACAGCAAATAATGAAACAGACAACAAACAAACAAATAAAGTAACAGAAACAAACAAGCAACAAACAAAGAAAGAAATAGACTACAAACAAATAACAAACAATGAAACAGACAACAAACAAGCAAAAAACAAAGAAAGAAACAGACAACAAACAAAAACAAACAAATAAAGAAACAGAAACAAACAAAGAAACAAACAACAAACAAGTTATAAACAAACAAACAACTGAAAAACAAACAAAGAACCAAACAGCAAACAAACAAACAACAAACAGACAACAATCATTTAGCAAACAAGCAAACATAATAAACAACAGAACAACAAACAAACAATAAACATGCAACAAGCCAAAAAACAGACAATAAACAAAGAAACAGACATACAATAAACGAACAAACAAAATATGAAAGTAATGAAAGTAAAGTGCCCCCGTCACACCAAGTGGCGTATAGTGAAATATGGTGTTAGTGACCATAAGTTTTACAGACCTTCAGCACATGATTTTTGGGGTAATGTGGTCGGTATTATGCCCGTGCCGCTTTACTTTCCCAGAAAAAATTCGGTACCCATTTAAGGCTGGGTGAACCCGGAAGCCGTCAGTTGGGATCGAGCCCTACCTCTTGTACTTTGTAATCCAGTTCACTAACCACTGAGCTATCGTGGCTCCCCAAAAATATAATCAACAAAAATACAACGAACAAGCAAAGAAATAAGAAGCAACAAACAACAAACACTAACACGACTATTTTATAGCAACTGCACTAGACATGCGGTCATTATTCTCCAACTTTCTACGAACTCCCGCCAACTAGCCTAGAAATGTGATCAATGTCAGTTCTATAGATTGCCAATTTCACAGATGGAAAGAGAATATTTCAAAAATAATCAATCTGAATACAAGAACTTATGGAAAATATAACAAGAATCATGGAAAAAGGCACCCAATCAGACACAGAAAGAAAACACGTAGCAGGAAAACACATACACGATACCTACCCACAGGACTCTTGGTCCCACATATACATAGATGGCTCTGCTACAAATGCCACCAGAAATGGAGGGGGAGGTGTGTTCTTGACGCTGAATAATCAAGGCGAGATCACCAAGTCAATAGCTACTGGGAAATTCTCAAACAACTTTAAAGCAGAAACTGAGGCCATCAGAGATGCTGCAACACTGGCTACACAATACAAAAATAACATGCACAATAAATTGGTGATTCCGACTGATGCACTGTCAGTACTATCAGCTCTAATAAACCCCAAGAACAATGAACTAGATGACTTGAGAATAACCCTGGACCAACTATGCAATAACTTCCAGAGAGTAGTCATTCAGTGGATACCATCACACATCCCGTGTACACGGGAACGAACGCGCAGACAAATTAGCTAAAGAGGGAGGGAGATTACCGTAAGAGAACCATCCGCTCAGTTATGATGAAGCCAAATCCATCCTCAAGGGTCAGTTCTATGAAAAATGGAAACGAGAACACCCAAAGCATAACGAGAGTGACGGATACCACCAACTATCAAGGAGGGATCAAGTCATCATACTTCGCCTACGCACTGGCCAGTTCCGTGTTTCATCCGTTTTGATCATGTTTCAATATTCCAATTGTTTACGATGAATGATGATGTCGTATGACAGGGAACAGTTGGCTGTGTTCACTTTCTGCGCAGTTTCGCCTTATGTCTTTTGGCGTGTGCTGAGACTGCAACGATGGGGGCTACAGTTACCTTTCTTTGTTTGGGAGATGAGATATTAATTTGGATGATTATGCTGGCACGGGCGGTTGAGCAATTATGGATTTTAATTCGTTTGCAGTGGTACCGGGGCCTTCCATAACCAAATAACCAAATAATCAAATAAATGGCCACAATAGAATGAGAAATCACATGTTCACCAAATTCAAAATAGGTACAACCAGCCAATGCCACTGTACACTGGACAATATGACTACAAAACATATTCTACAGGATTGCCCCCAGTACACAGACCTGAGAAGAGCAATGTGGTCCACACCCACCTCCCTGGAAGAGAAACTATATGGGGCAATCGAATCACTTAAACAGACAGCTGAATTCATGAGAGAGTCTGGAATCCTACTCTGATTGAGTCTTGATCGCAGAGAGAGAGAGAGAGAGAGAGAGAGAGAGAGAGAGAGAGAGATTTGTAGATCTTTCCTCTGACAAAAGTTAGGAATTCCTCTCCAATTCTTTCTTTGGAATAGTACCTGATGAGGCCCCAATCTCTTTCACGGTGGTTAGGTTTATTTGTCTTTCGTGTCCTGAATATGCCTCTTGTGTACCACACACTTTGTTGTTTTCGTGTCCTGAATATGCCTCTTGTGTACCACACATTTTGTTGTTTTCGTGTCCTGAATATGCCTCTTGTGTACCACACACTTTGTTGTTTTCGTGTCCTGAATATGCCTCTTGTGTACCTCACACTTTGTTGTTTTCGTGTCCTGAATATGCCTCTTGTGTACCGCACACTTTGTTGTTTTCGTGTCCTGAATATGCCTCTTGTGTACCACACACTTTGTTGCTTTCGTGTCCTGAATATGCCTCTTGTGTACCGCACACTTTGTTGTTTTCGTGTCTTGAATATGCCTCTTGTGTACCGCACACTTTGTTGTTTTCGTGTCCTGAATATGCCTCTTGTGTACCGCACACTTTGTTGTTTTCGTGTCCTGAATATGCCTCTTGTGTACCACACACTTTGTTGTTTTCGTGTCCTGAATATGCCTCTTGTGTACCTCACACTTTGTTGTTTTCGTGTCCTGAATATGCCTCTTGTGTACCTCACACTTTGTTGTTTTCGTGTCCTGAATATGCCTCTTGTGTACCTCACACTTTGTTGTTTTCGTGTCCTGAATATGCCTCTTGTGTACCGCACACTTTGTTGTTTTCGTGTCCTGAATATGCCTCTTGTGTACCGCACACTTTGTTGTTTTCGTGTCCTGAATATGCCTCTTGTGTACCTCACACTTTGTTGTTTTCGTGTCCTGTATATGCCTCTTGTGTACCTCACACTTTGTTGTTTTCGTGTCCTGAATATGCCTCTTGTGTACCTCACACTTTGTTGTTTTCGTGTCCTGAATATGCCTCTTGTGTACCACACACTTTGTTGTTTTCGTATCCTGAATATGCCTCTTGTGTATCGCACACTTTGTTGTTTTCGTGTCCTGAATATGCCTCTTGTGTACCGCACACTTTGTTGTTTTCGTGTCCTGAATATGCCTCTTGTGTACCGCACACATTTTTTGTTTTCGTGTCCTGAATATGCCTCTTGTGTACCTCACACTTTGTTGTTTTCGTGTCCTGAATATGCCTCTTGTGTACCGCACACTTTGTTGTTTTCGTGTCCTGAATATGCCTCTTGTGTACCTCACACTTTGTTGTTTTCGTGTCCTGAATATGCCTCTTGTGTACCGCACACTTGTTGTTTTCGTGTCCTGAATATGCCTCTTGTGTACCACACACTTTGTTGTTTTCGTGTCCTGAATATGCCTCTTGTGTACCTCACACTTTGTTGTTTTCGTGTCCTGAATATGCCTCTTGTGTACCTCACACTTTGTTGTTTTCGTGTCCTGTATATGCCTCTTGTGTACCTCACACTTTGTTGTTTTCGTGTCCTGAATATGCCTCTTGTGTACCGCACACTTTGTTGTTTTCGTGTCCTGAATATGCCTCTTGTGTACCTCACACTTTGTTGTTTTCGTGTCCTGAATATGCCTCTTGTGTACCTCACACTTTGTTGTTTTCGTGTCCTGAATATGCCTCTTGTGTACCTCACACTTTGTTGTTTTCGTGTCCTGAATATGCCTCTTGTGTACCGCACACTTTGTTGTTTTCGTGTCCTGAATATGCCTCTTGTGTACCTCACACTTTGTTGTTTTCGTGTCCTGAATATGCCTCTTGTGTACCGCACACTTTGTTGTTTTCGTGTCCTGAATATGCCTCTTGTGTACCGCACACTTTGTTGTTTTCGTGTCCTGAATATGCCTCTTGTGTACCACACACTTTGTTGTTTTCGTGTCCTGAATATGCCTCTTGTGTACCTCACACTTTGTTGTTTTCGTTTCTGAGCCGTTGATCGGTGCTGATTATTCTACCCCATCGTCACAGACTTTGTACGCTTAGGATATTGAAAACAATGAAGGGAAACTGACAAATGATTGCAGGGCTGCGGTAAAGCTGGTGGCAAGTTCTTGCAGTGTCGCGGTAAAGCTGGTAACATGGTCTTACAGTGCTGTGGTAAAGCTGGTAACAGGTTCTTACAGGGCAGTGGTAAAGCTGGTAACAAGTTCTTGTAGTGTCGTGGTAAAGCTGGTAACAAGTTCTTACAGGGCAGTGGTAAAGCTGGTAACAAGTTCTTGTAGTGTCGCGGTAAAGCTGGTAACAAGTTCTTACAGGGCTGTGGTAAAGCTGGTAACAAGTTCTTACAGGTCAGTGGTAAAGCTGGTAACAAGTTCTTACAGGGCAGTGGTAAAGTTGGTAGCAAGTTCTTGTAGTGTCGCGGTAAAGCTGGTAACAAGTTCTTACAGGGCAGTGGTAAAGCTGGTAACAAGTTTTTACAGTGCAGTGGTAAAGTTGGTAGCAAGTTCTTGTAGTGTCGCGGTAAAGTTGGTAACAAGTTCTTACCGGACAGTGGTAAAGCTGGTAACAAGTTTTTACAGTGCAGTGGTAAAGTTGGTAGCAAGTTCTTGTAGTGTCGCGGTAAAGCTGGTAACAAGTTCTTGTAGTGTCGTGGTAAAGTTGGTAACAAGTTCTTGTAGTGTCGCGGTAAAGCTGGTAACAAGTTCTTACCGGACAGTGGTAAAGCTGGTAACAAGTTCTTACCGGACGGTGGTAAAGCTGGTAACATGTTCTTACAGGGCAGTGGTAAAGTTGGTAACAAGTTCTTGTAGTGCCGCGGTAAAGTTGGTAACAAGTTCTTGTAGTGTCGCGGTAAAGTTGGTAACAAGTTCTTGTAGTGCCGCGGTAAAGTTGGTAACAAGTTCTTGTAGTGCCGCGGTAAAGTTGGTAACAAGTTCTTGTAGTGTCGTGGTAAAGTTGGTAACAAGTTCTTGTAGTGTCGCGGTAAAGTTGGTAACAAGTTCTTGTAGTGCCGCGGTAAAGTTGGTAACAAGTTCTTGTAGTGTCGTGGTAAAGTTGGTAACAAGTTCTTGTAGTGTCGTGGTAAAGTTGGTAACAAGTTCTTGTAGTGCCGCGGTAAAGTTGGTAACAAGTTCTTGTAGTGTCGTGGTAAAGTTGGTAACAAGTTCTTGTAGTGTCGTGGTAAAGTTGGTAACAAGTTCTTGTAGTGCCGCGGTAAAGTTGGTAACAAGTTCTTACAGGGCAGTGGTAAAGCTGGTAACAAGTTCTTACCGGACAGTGGTAAAGCTGGTAACAAGTTCTTGTAGTGTCGCCGTAAAGCTGGTAACAAGTTTTTACAGGGCAGTGGTAAAGTTGGTAACAAGTTCTTGTAGTGTCGTGGTAAAGTTGGTAACAAGTTCTTGTAGTGTCGTGGTAAAGTTGGTAACAAGTTCTTGTAGTGTCGTGGTAAAGTTGGTAACAAGTTCTTGTAGTGCCGCGGTAAAGTTGGTAACAAGTTCTTACAGGGCAGTGGTAAAGCTGGTAACAAGTTCTTACCGGACAGTGGTAAAGCTGGTAACAAGTTCTTGTAGTGTCGCCGTAAAGCTGGTAACAAGTTTTTACAGGGCAGTGGTAAAGTTGGTAACAAGTTCTTGTAGTGCCGCGGTAAAGTTGGTAACAAGTTCTTGTAGTGTCGCGGTAAAGTTGGTAACAAGTTCTTGTAGTGCCGCGGTAAAGTTGGTAACAAGTTCTTGTAGTGCCGCGGTAAAGTTGGTAACAAGTTCTTGTAGTGTCGTGGTAAAGTTGGTAACAAGTTCTTGTAGTGTCGTGGTAAAGTTGGTAACAAGTTCTTGTAGTGTCGTGGTAAAGTTGGTAACAAGTTCTTGTAGTGTCGTGGTAAAGTTGGTAACAAGTTCTTGTAGTGCCGCGGTAAAGTTGGTAACAAGTTCTTGTAGTGTCGTGGTAAAGTTGGTAACAAGTTCTTGTAGTGTCGTGGTAAAGTTGGTAACAAGTTCTTGTAGTGCCGCGGTAAAGTTGGTAACAAGTTCTTGTAGTGTCGTGGTAAAGTTGGTAACAAGTTCTTGTAGTGTCGTGGTAAAGTTGGTAACAAGTTCTTGTAGTGCCGCGGTAAAGTTGGTAACAAGTTCTTGTAGTGTCGTGGTAAAGTTGGTAACAAGTTCTTGTAGTGCCGCGGTAAAGTTGGTAACAAGTTCTTGTAGTGCCGCGGTAAAGTTGGTAACAAGTTCTTGTAGTGCCGCGGTAAAGTTGGTAACAAGTTCTTGTAGTGTCGTGGTAAAGTTGGTAACAAGTTCTTGTAGTGTCGTGGTAAAGTTGGTAACAAGTTCTTGTAGTGTCGTGGTAAAGTTGGTAACAAGTTCTTGTAGTGCCGCGGTAAAGTTGGTAACAAGTTCTTGTAGTGTCGTGGTAAAGTTGGTAACAAGTTCTTGTAGTGCCGCGGTAAAGTTGGTAACAAGTTCTTGTAGTGTCGTGGTAAAGTTGGTAACAAGTTCTTGTAGTGCCGCGGTAAAGTTGGTAACAAGTTCTTGTAGTGCCGCGGTAAAGCTGGTAACAAGTTCTTGTAGTGCCGCGGTAAAGTTGGTAACAAGTTCTTGTAGTGCCGTGGTAAAGTTGGTAACAAGTTCTTGTAGTGCCGCGGTAAAGTTGGTAACAAGTTCTTGTAGTGTCGCGGTAAAGTTGGTAACAAGTTCTTGTAGTGTCGTGGTGAAGTTGGTAACAAGTTCTTGTAGTGCCGCGGTAAAGTTGGTAACAAGTTCTTGTAGTGCTGCGGTAAAGCTGGTAACAAGTTCTTGTAGTGTCGCGGTAAAGTTGGTAACAAGTTCTTGCAGTGCTGCGGTAAAGCTGGTAGCAAGTTGCTAGACGTTACACCCCACCACTTGCTCCATATTGAAAAAAGGACCAAACGGAAAACATCACCATCCTTAAAATAGGCCTGAATGCTATAAAAGGAAACTCCAAAACATCCCAACTAGCATGACGTTTCCAGTTTTAGAAGCTATAGACGACTGACGTCACATTATCCACCACCACCCCTGCTAGCAAAGTTCAAAACGGCACGTTAGTTTGGGATTTTCCTGGATTTATTTTTTTAGCTTTCATGTTTTCTTGTATAAATCGTAATGGGAAAACAAGTGTTGTGAAATGAAATGTTTGAGAAAAGCTGTGAACGAAACAGAATAAAAATAAGAGTGTAAATAGGGGGCATGAGCAAAATGGAGTGAGTCAAACTAAATGATGTGTAAACACTCATAGAAATAAGTGGTTTGGACTTCTGCCAGAATGAAACATAACTAACCTGCATCCCGAGCGTATTGCATGAAAACATCCGGTTATAGAATAATAGAAAACCGTCAGAACAAGATGGATAGAAGGGATAAAATAAACATTAGGTAAATTCGACCTGACTACAACTGAAGGTAATTTTCAACTCCAATGTTAAGTCAGTCCTATTATATGGCTGTGAAACGCGGAGAACAACAAAATTGACAATCATGAGGATACAGACTTTCATTAATGGATGCTTACGCAGAATAAAAGGATGGAAATGGCGGGACAAAACAACTAACATAGAATTATGGAAATGTACCAGACAAATACCAGTGGATAAAGAGATACAGCGAAGACGATGGCGCTGGATAGGACACACACTACGGAAGCCAAATGAGAGCATTACACAACAGGCCCTTTTTTGGAATTCCCAGGGGAAAAGACAAAGAGGAAGACCAAGGAATTCTTGGAGAAGACAGATAGAAGCAGAGATGAAGATGATGGGGAAGACATGGAACGATCTTAAAATAATGGCAAGAAACAGAACGGCTTGGAAAGTGTTTGTTGAATACCTATGCTCCACGGGGAGTTAAAAGTGTTTGTTGAAGACCTATGCTCCACAGGGAACTGAAAGTGTTTGTTGAAGACCTTTGCTCCACAGGGAACTGAAAGTGTTTGTTGAAGACCTATGCTCCACGGGGGACTGAAAGTGTTTGTTGAAGACCTATGCTCCACAGGGGACTGAAAGTGTTTGTTGAAGACCTATGCTCCACGGGGAGTTAAAAGTGTTTGTTGAAGACCTATGCTCCACGGGGAGTTAAAAGTGTTTGTTGAAGACATTATGCTCCACGGGGAGTTAAAAGTGTTTGTTGAAGACCTATGCTCCATGGGGAGTTAAAAGTGTTTGTTGAAGACCTATGCTCCATGGGGAGTTAAAAGTGTTTGTTGAAGACCTATGCTCCACGGTGAGTTAAAAGTGTTTGTTGAAGACCTATGCTCCACGGGGAGTTAAAAGTGTTTGTTGAAAACCTATGCTCCACGGGGAGTTAAAAGTGTTTGTTGAAGACCTATGCTCCACGGTGAGTTAAAAGTGTTTGTTGAAGACCTATGCTCCACGGTGAGTTAAAAGTGTTTGTTGAAGACCTATGCTCCACGGTGAGTTAAAAGTGTTTGTTGAAGACCTATGCTTCACAAGGAGTTGAAAGATTTGAAGACCTATGCTCCACAGGGAGCTGAAAATGTTTGTTGAAAACATGTGCACCACAGGGAGCTGAAAGTATTTGTTGACGACCTATGCTCCAAAGGGAGTTGAAAGTTTTGAAGACCTATGCTCCACAGGGAGCCGAAAGGAAGAAGATGATGATGAGGATAGTGAGCACGCAGGCATACAAGGCTGCAATTACGTAGTTTATGACCATCTTAAAGAATAAATGCTTGTGTGTGTGTGTGCGCGCGCGCGCCAAAATGTAGCAATTTTACAGAAGAACTATGAAATGTGTTTGTATGTGTTTGTGTATCTGTGTGTGGTAGGAACGATAACAAATGGAAACACATTAACGGCAGACAACTCGGGGTGAACTGACGAGCAAACATGAACATGGCATGCGAGCACCATCAAACTTGGCACGCTCTGTGTCTATGGCGGCAACTACTGTGGCAGACTGAGAAATGGATAACTTAAGCTGTCGTTGTTTTTTTTGCGTTTCAAAAAAATCAAGAGAAATGCGAACTTTATGTTTTCAATTATTTCTCGGCTAAAAATAGAACTTGCTTTAATGAAGCCAAATTGTGAAAGTTTGACTGGAAAGTTGTGATGATTTTGTGAAGGTTTGGGAAATCATGTAGCCTGGGTGCTGTAATTGTACTGATGATGGTTATTACTTCATCATATTCTTCTTTGTTTGCATCTAGACAGTTTAGTTTCATCATCATCATCATCATCATCATCATCATCATCATCATCATCATCATCGAGTGCCGTCTCCGCAACGAAGGTTGGCCACCATGGATCGCCATTCTAGTCTGTCTCTTGTTTTGATGGTGTAGGTTGTCATAGACTGACGCTGACATGTCCATCTTTTGATGTTACTCGTCCATGTTAGTCTTGGTCTGCCTCTGCCTCTTTTGCCTTGCTTTTACAGTTTAGTTTAGATTATTTATATTTATTAAGTTTAGTTTATTTTAGTTTATATTTATTAATTTTAGTTTATTTTAGTTTATATTTATTAAGTTTCGTTTAGTTTATATTTATTAAGTTTAGTTTAGTTTATATTTATTAAGTTTAGTTTAGTTTATATTTATTAAGTTTAGTTTAGTTTATATTTATTAAGTTAAGTTTAATTTATATTTATTAAGTTTAGTTTATATTTATTAAGTTTAGTTTAGTTTATATTTATTAAGTTTAGTTTAGTTTATATTTATTAAGTTTAGTTTAGTTTATATTTATTAAGTTTAGTTTAGTTTATATTTATTAAGTTTAGTTTAGTTTATATTTATTAAGTTTAGTTTAGTTTATATTTATTAAGTTTAGTTTAATTTATATTATTAAGTTTAGTTTAGTTTATATTTATTAAGTTTAGTTTAGTTTATATTTATTAAGTTTAGTTTAGTTTATATTTATTAAGTTTAGTTTAGTTTATATTTATTAAGTTTAGTTTAATTTATATTTATTAAGTTTAGTTTAGTTTATATTTATTAAGTTTAGTTTAGTTTATATTTATTAAGTTTAGTTTAGTTTATATTTATTAAGTTTAGTTTAGTTTATATTTATTAAATTTAGTTTAGTTTATATTTATTAAGTTTAGTTTAGTTTAGTTTAGTTTAGTTTAGTTTAGTTTATATTATTTAATTTAGTTTAGTTTATTTTTATTTAGTTTAGTTTAGTTTATATTTATTTAGTTTAGTTTAATTTAGTTTATATTTATTTAGTTTAGTTTAGTTTAGTTTAGTTTAGTTTATATTTATTTAGTTTAGTTTAGTTTATATTTATTTAGTTTAGTTTAGTTTATATTTATTTAGTTTAGTTTAGTTTATATTTATTTAGTTTATTTTAGTTTATATTTATTTAGCTTAGTTTAATTTATATTTATTTAGTTTAGTTTATTTACTATATTTTTTTGGGTGGACTATTATTTATTCAACTTGTGTCGATGTATTTAACCTTTCATCGATAGGCCAACGTGGGTTCGTGGTTCAACAGGCAAACATCTAATTTTGACAACAATGGCGCTTACAGGGAATGTCCATCCCGAATGAACAAAGTCTGTGACGGTGGATGGGGCGGAAGAATGAGAAATGACAAAAACAGCAGAGTGTGTGGTACACATGAGGCATATTCAGGGTACAAATAAAGCTGACGACCGTAAAGGAGATTGGAGCCTCATCACGTACTATTTCAAAGAAAGTCATGGTGAGAAATTCACATGCGACTTACATGTAGTTTATACTGGGAGCAAACAGCAATAATAAAATATAATAAAGAGTCTTCTACACCCATTGATATAAAAATAGGAGTAAGACAAGGATGCATCTTATCACCAAGCTTGTTCAATCTATACACTGAGGAAATCTTTAAAAACATCTCAGAGATACCAGGCCTAAACATTAATGGAAAGATAATCAATAACCTAAGATATGCTGATTATACTGTTTTAAAAAAAGTAAAGTAAAGTACCCCCGCCACAACAAGTGGCGTATAGGGAATATGGTGTTAGTGACCCGTCACGCCAAGTGGCGTATAGGGAATATGGTGTTAGTGACCCGTCACGCCAAGTGGCGTATAGGGAATATGGTGTTAGTGACCCGTCACGCCAAGTGGCGTATAGGGAATATGGTGTTAGTGACCCGTCACGCCAAGTGGCGTATAGGGAATATGGTGTTAGTGACCCGTCACGCCAAGTGGCGTATAGGGAATATGGTGTTAGTGACCCGTCACGCCAAGTGGCGTATAGGGAATATGGTGTTAGTGACCCGTCACGCCAAGTGGCGTATAGGCAATATGGTGTTAGTGACCCGTCACGCCAAGTGGCGTATAGGGAATATGGTGTTAGTGACCCGTCACGCCAAGTGGCGTATAGGGAATATGGTGTTAGTGACCCGTCACGCCAAGTGGCGTATAGGGAATATGGTGTTAGTGACCCGTCACGCCAAGTGGCGTATAGGGAATATGGTGTTAGTGACCCGTCACGCCAAGTGGCGTATAGGGAATATGGTGTTCTATCTATTGTCCTTTCGAGCCGAAGACGGCACATAGGGCAGAACCACAATCTCAAAAACAGAAACCTTGCGTGCCAAAATGGCACATATTGCAGAGATCACTGCTTCTAAAATCTATGGCGCTGTTTCAATAACAATATTTTTTACAATGACAGCTTGTCAAGCCATCGATCAACCTCCTTAGTCGCCTCTTACGACATGCCTGGAAGGTCACAGTGTCACTATTCTTTACTTCCCTCATAATGAGGCCCCGGTAACACACAGGATAATATGGTGTTAGTGACCATAAATTTTGCAGACCTTCGGAACATGATTTTTGGGGTAATGTGGTCGGTAATACGCCCATGCCGCTTTACTTTCCCAGAAAAAAATCCGGTGCCAAATAAAGGCTGGGTGAACCGGAAGCCGTCGGTTGGGATCGAATCCTACCTCTTGTCCTTTGTGATACTCTATTACCAGCAGAAAATCCTAAAGATCTACAACAATGGGATATTATTATTACTTAATGAAATAAACATGACAATCAACAAAAATATGGATTAGATATGAATATTAACAACACAAATACTAAAACTGTAATCAGAAACAAAGATAATGCTCAAAATCTACGAGTGGACTGAAATTGATATGTGGGAGATCTGGCTAGAGACAGAGATTCTTTCAGACGGGCTGTGGTAAATGTAACGTTTTGTGGGAGATCTGGCTAGAGACAGAGATTCTTTCAGACGAGCTGTGGTGAATGCATCGCGTTGAAAATGACAAGCGACCTGATGATGACCATCTTAGTGTAGTTTAGTTTAGATCACAAATCACCATCATTACACAACGAGCAACTGCTTCATGCCCACATCTTGTCCCTCAGTTTAGTTTAGATCACAAATCACCATCATTACACAACGAACAACTGCTTCATGTCCACATCTCCACATCTTGTCCCTCAGTTTAGTTTAGATCACAAATCACCATCATTACACAACGAGCAACTGCTTCATGCCCACATCTTGTCCCTCAGTTTAGTTTAGATCACAAATCACCATCATTACACAACGAGCAACTGCTTCATGCCCACATCTTGTTCCTCAGTTTAGTTTAGATCACAAATCACCATCATTACACAACGAGCAACTGCTTCATACCCACATCTTGTCCCTCAGTTTAGTTTAGATCACAAATCACCATCATTACACAACGAACAACTGCTTCATGCCCACATCTTGTCCCTCAGTTTAGTTTAGATCACAAATCACCATCATTACACAACGAACAACTGCTTCATACCCACATCTTGTCCCTCAGTTTAGTTTAGATCACAAATCACCATCATTACACAACGAACAACTGCTTCATGTCCACATCTCCACATCTTGTCCCTCAGTTTAGTTTAGATCACAAATCACCATCATTACACAACGAGCAACTGCTTCATGCCCACATCTTGTCCCTCAGTTTAGTTTAGATCACAAATCACCATCATTACACAACGAGCAACTGCTTCATGTCCACATCTCCACATCTTGTCCCTCAGTTTAGTTTAGATCACAAATCACCATCATTACACAACGAGCAACTGCTTCATGCCCACATCTTGTCCCTCAGTTTAGTTTAGATCACAAATCACCATCATTACACAACGAACAACTGCTTCATGCCCACATCTTGTCCCTCAGTTTAGTTTAGATCACAAATCACCATCATTACACAACGAACAACTGCTTCATGCCCACATCTTGTCCCTCAGTTTAGTTTAGATCACAAATCACCATCATTACACAACGAGCAACTGCTTCATGCCCACATCTTGTCCCTCAGTTTAGTTTAGATCACAAATCACCATCATTACACAACGAGCAACTGCTTCATGTCCACATCTCCACATCTTGTCCCTCAGTTTAGTTTAGATCACAAATCACCATCATTACACAACGAGCAACTGCTTCATGTCCACATCTCCACATCATTGTCCCTCAGTTTAGTTTATATCACAAATCACCATCATTACACAACGAACAACTGCTTCATGCCCACATCTTGTCCCTCAGTTTAGTTTAGATCACAAATCACCATCATTACACAACGAGCAACTGCTTCATGCTCACATCTTGTCCCTCAGTTGTAACCACACCCGCCACACATTAGGAAAAGTAGTGACGATTGCTTAAGTTCAGATGAATGAACTCCGTAGCACCGGCGAAAATTGTAAGCCCAACCTCTTTTGTCCTGCCTCTTACAGCATGCATGACTGGTGATAGTAGCTCTGTTCTTGTCTCCCCTCACCGTGGTCAGGTCCCGTGTAGCCATTCAGACTTGGCAGGTGATAGTAGCTCTGTTCTTGTCTCCCCTCACCGTGGTCAGGTCCCTTGTAGCCATTCAGACTTGGCAGGTGATAGTAGCTCTGCTCGTGTCTCCCCTCACCGTGTTCAGGTCCCGTGTAGCCATTCAGACTTGGCAGGTGATAGTAGCTCTGTTCTTGTCTCCCTCACCGTGGTCAGGTTCCTGGTAGCCATTCAGACTTGGCAGGTGATAGTAGCTCTGTTCTTGTCTCCCCTCACCGTGGTCAGGTCCCGTGTAGCCATTCAGACTTGGCAGGTGATAGTAGCTCTGTTCTTGTCTCCCCTCACCGTGGTCAGGTCCCGTGTAGCCATTCAGACTTGGCAGGTGATAGTAGCTCTGTTCTTGTCTCCCCTCACCGTGGTCAGGTCCCTTGTAGCCATTCAGACTTGGCAGGTGATAGTAGCTCTGTTCTTGTCTCCCCTCACCGTGGTCAGGTCCCTTGTAGCCATTCAGACTTGGCAGGTGATAGTAGCTCTGTTCTTGTCTCCCCTCACCGTGGTCAGGTTCCTGGTAGTCATTCAGACTTGGCAGGTGATAGTAGCTCTGTTCTTGTCTCCCCTCACCGTGGTCAGGTCCCGTGTAGCCATTCAGACTTGGCAGGTGATAGTAGCTCTGCTCTTGTCTCCCCTCACCGTGGTCAGGTCCCTTGTAGCCATTCAGACTTGGCAGGTGATAGTAGCTCTGTTCTTGTCTCCCCTCACCGTGGTCAGGTCCCTTGTAGCCATTCAGACTTGGCAGGTGATAGTAGCTCTGTTCTTGTCTCCCCTCACCGTGGTCAGGTTCCTGGTATCCATTCAGACTTGGCAGGTGATAGTAGCTCTGTTCTTGTCTCCCCTCACCGTGGTCAGGTTCCTGGTATCCATTCAGACTTGGCAGGTGATAGTAGCTCTGTTCTTGTCTCCCCTCACCGTGGTCAGGTTCCTGGTATCCATTCAGACTTGGCAGGTGATAGTAGCTCTGTTCTTGTCTCCCCTCACCGTGGTCAGGTTCCTGGTAGCCATTCAGACTTGGCAGGTGATAGTAGCTCTGTTCTTGTCTCCCCTCACCGTGGTCAGGTTCCTGGTAGCCATTCAGACTTGGCAGGTGATAGTAGCTCTGTTCTTGTCTCCCTCACCGTGGTCAGGTCCCTGGTAGCCACATGGGGTGGCAGACGACAGTGACTCTATTCTTTTTATCCCCCACACTGGAAAGGATCGTGGTAGTCACTTTGGACAAACCTTCATACTTTCATGTGAAAGTATTCATAGGATGCTTTAGTCAATTTGGGTTGCCCTCTAAGGAAGTTTTAGTCAATTTGAGTTACTCCGTAAGGAAGTTTTAGTCAATTTGAGTTATCCTGTAATTGAACTGATGAGGGAACATACCTTCTACTATATTTCCGTCCCAGTGCATCCGGATATGAGTGGTAATGAGCCAGCTGACAAATGTGTCAGTTCGGCTGATGTTAAACGCAGAAGAGTAAAGGACTTCAATGATATTCTGTATGCCCCAGAGACACTGGACAAAAGACAAACGAACAAAAACTCAAACAATGGCCCTGAATTTCAGCCACGAACTGAGTTCACAAGCATCATGTCAGGGTGGGAGATGCCAGACGAGAGCATGGGAATCTGAAGAAGACTTGTCAACCAATACAACACCGGTGACTTTAGTCGGTACACTTAGATCTGAGCACTGATGAACTTGTTCAAACTAAACTGAACTAAACTAATTAGACTAGACAAGGTTTAACTAAACTAAACTAATTAGACTAGACAAGGTTAAACTAAACTAAACTAAACTAATTAGACTAGACAAGGTTAAACTAAACTAAACTAATTAGACTAGACAAAGTTAAACTAAACTAAACTAATTAGACTAGACAAGGTTAAACTAAACTAAACTAAACTAATTAGACTAGACAAGGTTAAACTAAACTAAACTAAACTAAACTAAACTGAACTGATCTGAACTGAACTGAACTGAATTAAACTAAACTAAACTAGACTGGACTAGACTAGACTAGTTAAACTAAACTAAACTAAACTAAACTAAATTAGACTAGACTAGACTAGACTAGACTAGACTAGATAAACTAAACTAAACTAAACTAAACCAAACTACATTTCTCAAAGAATGTTTAGGCCTGCTTTCCGTATATCTATTCTATTCTATTCTATTCTATTCTATTCTATTCTATTCTATTCTATTCTATTCTATAATATTCTATTCTATTCCATTCTATTCCATTCTATTCTATTCTATTCTATTCCATTCCATTCTATTCTATTCCATTCTATTCTATTCTATTCTATTCTATTCTATTCTATTCTACTCTATTCTATTCTATTCTATTCTACTCTATTCTATTCTATTCTATTCTACTCTGTTCTACTCTATTCTATTCTACTCTATTCTATTCTACTCTATTCTATTCTACTCTATTCTATTCTATTCTATTCTATTCTATTCTATTCTATTCTATTCTATTCTACTCTATTCTATTCTAGTCTATTCTATTCTATTCATGGAACTAGCTTTATTACAGTCGTGAAATTCCCCATTTCCAATCCACTACTTGTCACAGTAGCTCCCAAAATGCAACAGTAGATTCAGTTGACACGATCATTCCGTGCACACATTACTCGACTGCAAAGGCGACGATCCCAAACTGTTCTTAGTCGCCTCTTTACGACAAACGTTGCAGGTAACGGCGGGTCTATTTTTTCTCCCATCATAGTGGTTATAACTACTCGATTCTGGTTCCCAATTCCCATTTCCCATCACATTTCCTATATCCCATCTCCCAACGTCCATTTCTCATATCCCATATCCCATATCCCATATCCCATCTAGCCGCGATAGCTCAGTAGTTAGTGAACTGCACTACAAAGGACAAGAGGTAGGGTTCGATCCCAAACGACGACTTCCGTATTCACCCAGCCTTTAATGGGTTCTGGATTTTTTTCTGGGAAAGTAAAGCGGCACGGGCGTAATACCGACCACATTACCCAAAAAATCATGTGCCGAAGGTTTGTAAAATATATGGACACTAACATCCTGTTCCCTATACGCCACTTGGCGTGACGGGGATACTTTACTTTTTTTTATATCCCATCTCCCATTTCCTAATTCTCATCTCCCAATTCCCAATTCCCATCTCCCAATTCCCAATTCCCATCTCACAATTCCCAATTCCTAATTCCCATCTCCCAATTCCCAGTTCCCATCTCCCAATTTCCATCTCCGAATTCCTAATTCCCATCTCCCAATTCCGATCTCCCAATTGTCATCTCCCAATTCCCTTTTCCCAATTCCCATCTCCCATCTCCCATCTCCCAATTCCCATCTCCCATTTCCCATTTCCTCGTTCTGAAATCAATCTACAGCTGTACACATATCAACAGCCACTGAGTATACACACCTGTCGGGCATATGGCAAGAGATGTCGATATGTTTATCTGAACATACACAGGACTGTGAGGTACATGTAAGCAAGTACATACAAACCAGTACACACACGCAAGTACATAAAATCAAGTACATACAAGTTCATACAAGTTCATACAAGCAAGTACATATAAGTACAAACAAACAAGTACATACAAGCAAATATATATAAGTACAAACAAACAAGTACATACAAGCAAGTACATATAAGTACAAACAAACAATTACATACAAGTTCATACAAGCAAATATATATATATATAAGTACAAACAAACAATTACATACAAGTTCATACAAGCAAGTATATATAAGTACATACAAACAAGTACATACAAGTTCATACAAGCAAGTATATATAAGTACACACAAACAAGTACATACAAGCAAATATATATACAAGCAAGTACAAACAGGCAAGTACAAAAAACAAGTACATACAAGTAAGTACATACAAGTACATACAAGTAAGTACATACAAGCAAGTACATACAATCAAGTACATACAAACAAATACATACAAACAAATACATACAAACAAATACATACAGACAAATACATACAGACAAATACATACAAACAAATACATACAAACAAATACATAGAAATACGTCTGTACAACCTGAGGATAAATATATTATCAATTTTGCTGACCTATTAATATTGTTATATCAAAATTACAGTTTAATTTTGGAAGACACAATTTTTTTCCTTCCTATTTTTAAGTTAAGGTTATAAGCAAAATAGGTTGATAAAACGATATAAGGATTATCCACACTGTAAGAGTATGTTAAATCTCTGGAGTCTGTAGAAATGTGGTTTTACAGAAGAATGTTTGGAATACCATGGACAGCTAAGAAGAGTAATGAAAATGTTCTGAAAGAGGCCAAAGCAAAAAAGAGAGCTAATTTCCAATATTAGGAAGAAACAATCATCATTTTTTAGCCATGTAATGAGAAGAGAACAACTGGAATATATTGTAACAACTGGGAAAATTGAGGGACGAAGAGATAGAGGAAGCAAAGAGAAAAGATACCAGACAGCTTAAGAGAATTGCTTAACAGAAGGTCAACAACAGAAATGATAAATAACTGTCGAGATCGAAAGTTGTGGAGAGACATGATCACCTACGCCAGCAGACCCGATACTTGATGATGATGATGATGATGATGAAGGATATGTTAGTCTTTGATCGACCGTCCATCTTTGCGAAGGGGAACCTTGATACAAGTAAGGTAAGGTAGGCCTGTGAATGCAGGGATTAATTTCGGATCTCCAATGCAATTTTCTGCGTTAAAGTCAAAATAATGTTCTATTTAACACATCTGCGACGATGAAGCGGAGCCGTACCCACGTCAATATTCCTTTTTAACAAATCAAGTGTTGTGAATGATGCCACCTTCCAGCGCACTGTATCTCTTTATCCACTGGTATTTGACTGGTACATTTCCATAATTCTATGTTAGTGATTTTGTCCTGACATTTCCATCCTTTAATTCTGCGTAAGCATCCATTAATGAAAGTCTGTAGTTAATTAGTTCGTTAGTTAATTATTCAGTTAATTAGTTCGTTAGTCCGTCCGTCTGTCTGTCATTCAAACATTTAGATAGTTAGATTGCTTGTTAGAGAGATAGTTGGTTACTTAATTAGTTAATTAGTTAAGTTAATTTATTTTGTAGTCAATTAGTTTGTTTGTTGGTTGTTTATTTAGTTAATTATTCAGTTAATTAGTTCGTTAGTTAATTTTTTCGTTAATTAGTTCGTTAGTTTATTATTTCGTTAATTAATTCGTTAGTTAATTATTTCGTTAGTTAATTATTTCGTTAATTAATTCGTTAGTTAATTATTTCGTTAATTAATTCGTTAATTAATTCGTTAGTTAATTATTTCGTTAATTAATTCGTTAGTTTATTGTTTCGTTAATTAATTCGTTAGTTAATTATTTCGTTAATTAATTCGTTAGTTAATTATTTCGTTAATTAATTCGTTAGTTAATTATTTCGTTAATTAATTCGTTAGTTAATTATTTCGTTAATTAGTTCGTTAGTCAGTCCGTCTGTCTATCATTCAAACATTTAGATAGATTGTTTATTGGACAGATAGGTTGTTAGTTAATTATTTGCTTAGTTAGTCAGTTAGTTAAAATGTAACGGCTAACGATGCTATATTTACTCTACACTCCTGTATGGCGCAGAAACATGGACATTAAATTTAAAAAAAAAACCATCTTATGATATGTGGATCCACAGAAAAATTGGGAGAATTTGGTGGAAGGAACGGGAGCCGTGATAGCTCAGTGGTTAGTGAACTGGACTACAAAGGACGAGGGGTAGGGTTCGATCCCAACCGACGGCTTCCGGGTTCACCCAGCCTTAAATGGGTACCTGATTTTTTTTCTGGGAAAGTAAAGCGGCACGGGTGTAATACCGACCACATTACCCCAAAAATCATGTGCTGAAGGTCTGTTAAAATTATGGTCATCATCATCATCAAGTACCGGGCTGAGTGGCGTAGGTGATCATGTCTCTCCACAACTTTCGATCTAAGCAGCTATTTATCATTTCTGTTGTTGACCTTCTGCCAAGCCATTCTCTTAAGCTGTCTGGTATCTTTTCTCTTTGCTTCCTCTGTCTCTTCGTCCCTCAATTTTTCCAGTTGTTACAATATATTCCAGCTGTTCTCATCTCATTACATGGTCAAAAAATGATGATTGTTTCTTCCTAATATTGGAAATTAGTTCTCTTTTTGCTTTGACCTCTCTCAGAACCTTTTCATTACGCTTCTTAGCTGTCCATGGTATTCTCAACATTCTTCTGTAAAACCACATTTCTACAGACTCCAGTGATTTTCTTGTCTGCTGTCCTATTGTCCATGACTCGCATCCATATGTTAAGACTGGCTCTACGTAACATTTAAGAACTCTTTATTTTCTTTTATTTTCTTTATTAAAAACTCTTTATAATTTATGGTCACTAACACCATATTCCCTATACGCCACTTGGCGTAACGGGGCTACTTTACTTGACATTTTAAGAGAAGACAAACAAGGAAGTTCTGATTCAGATCAAAATGAAAAAAAAAATAACTACTGGACATAATTTTAACCCATGTGAAGAGGCATGATATCATTGTAACATCAACATGGCAGGGGAGGTACAAGGTACACGAGGCAAATGGCAGAGCAAGACTCAAGTGGGTTGATAACATTAAAAGGTGGACAGGTGAACCTGTGACAACATGCACCATCAAGACAAGAGACAGAGAAAAATGGTGCTCAGTGGTAGTCAAACCTTCGATGTGGAGACGACACCCCTTGAATGAGAAAAGGAATAAAAAAATAAATTAATAAATAAATGAATGAAATAAAGAATTAATGAATTAATTAATTGATGAGAATATAAATGAATAAATTAATAAATGAAAGAAATAAAGAATTAATGAATGAATGAATTAATTAATTGATGAGAATATAAATAAATAAATAAATAAAACGAATGAGTAAATAAATGAATGAATGATCAATGAATGACGATACAAACGATGTGATATTACTAATCTCCTTAGCTAACTGTTTAACAATCTTATTTCAATGAATGACTAAATCAACGATGTGATATTACTAATCTCCTGAGCCAACTGTTTAACAATCTTATTTCAATGAATGACGATACAAACGATGTGATATTACTAATCTCCTGAGCTAACCGCCGATCTTATTTCAATCATTATACTCAGCCCCGCTATAACCACTCACACCGAAGACTGAATTAACTATCTAACGTTAGTCGCAACTAACGACCCAGAATTGTGGCAGAAATTAAAACCAGATCTGCTAATCGTTTCACGAAAATAAGAAAAAAATAATAAAAACAATTACAAAACACTAACCGCTCTATCAAGTTAATTCCCCTCAAATCCCTTATATCTCCAATTAGATGTTACGGAAGCAAAACATAAACTCCAGTCAGGTAGATCAAACGATAGTTTTGCTATTTCAGATTAAAAGATGCACAGTGAAGATATCGTTTATTATCACGGATATAACATGGCTCTTGAGGCTCAAGAGCCGGGGATAACTTGTTACTGAATGTGATCTCCGACTTAAATATGTTGGATATACAATGGAGCTAAAAAATTATCTGGAAGGAGCTCAAAGAAAATAAAAAATTGGCAGCGTAGATAATAAAAAGAAAAGGCATTTGAGATAAGAAAGGAAAAGAGAAGTTTTAGGTTATTCATTCATTAATTTATTTTAATATCTGACGAAGACAGCACATCGGGTGGAAGTCAACGTTCTCCATGATTGACGATTTGCTGCTAGTTCTTGTAGTTCTTGATTGTTCTTAGTTCCATGATTGACGATTTGTTGCTAGTTCTTGTAGTTCTTGGTTGTTTCTTAGTTCCATGATTGACGATTTGTTGCTAGTTCTTGTAGTTCTTGGTTGTTTCTTAGTTCCATGATTGACGATTTGTTGCTAGTTCTTGTAGTTCTTGATTGTTTCTTAGTTCCATGATTGACGATTTGTTGCTAGTTCTTGTAGTTCTTGATTGTTTCTTAGTTCCATGATTGACGATTTGTTGCTAGTTCTTGTAGTTCTTGGCTGTTTCTTAGTTCCATGATTGACGATTTGTTGCTAGTTCTTGTAGTTCTTGATTGTTTCTTAGTTCCATGATTGACGATTTGTTGCTAGTTCTTGTAGTTCTTGTTTGTTTCTTAGTTCCATGATTGACGATTTGTTGCTAGTTCTTGTAGTTCTTGGTTGTTTCTTAGTTCCATGATTGACGATTTGTTGCTAGTTCTTGTAGTTCTTGTTTGTTTCTTAGTTCCATGATTGACGATTTGTTGCTAGTTCTTGTAGTTCTTGGTTGTTCTTAGTTCCATGATTGACAATTTGCTGCTAGTTCTTGTAGTTCTTGATTGTTTCTTAGTTCCATGATTGACGATTTGTTGCTAGTTCTTGTAGTTCTTGGTTGTTTCTTAGTTCCATGATTGACGATTTGCTGCTAGTTCTTGTAGTTCTTGGTTGTTTCTTAGTTCCATGGATGAGCCTTGCCTAGTAATTGTTCTGGGTTGCGATTCTCTTGGTCTGCCTTGTTTTCTTTTACCAGATGTTGTCCACATGAATGCCTGACGGGGAAGTCTTTCTTCATTCATTCTCAGCACATGACGATGTATTTCCTTCTTCTTATAAAGCTTGACACGTATTCTTGTTTTGATTCGTCTCTTATCTGTTCACTTGAAATGTATTCTTTCCAGCTTATGTTGGACATCCTACGTGGACATTTGTTTTCAAAGGCATTCAATTTCTTCTGAGCTTGTTGTTAGTCCCATGCTGCATTGAATATTCTGTGCATCCATGTAACTCCTATTTCTCCTGCTGCTGTTATTACTACTGGTATATTATCTATTCTGTGGCGATTCATGATTGTACAAAGAAGTTACGACGGTGGTTTTCTGTTGCCTTCGATCGGTTTGTTTACGGTTGGCTCCGCTAGCCTTTGACTAAAAAGTCTCACCCTCAAGGCAGTAGGGTTGCTTTACTTCAGGGTACCCACCCTTAGCCTTTTACTCTCCCGAGCTTACCTGCAAGGCAGCAGGGCAGCCACAGGTTGTACTGTTTACTGCATACAGTAGCAGGTAAAATTACCTGACCTGACAGGTCAACAACTGAAATGATAAATAACTGTCGAGATCGAAAGTTGTGGAGAGACATGATCACGTACGCCAGCAGGCCCGGTACTTGATGATGATGATGATGATGCTGATGGTGATGATTATCTATTCTAGATGTTTTATTTCATTGTGGATATTTGATTACTTTTTCCATTTCTTCTTTCTCGATGTTTGGTTCAGTGATCGTACGTTCTTGAGTAGATGAGAGATGTACCACAGAAATAAAAGGCAGAATAGCTTAGGCCAAAATAGTATTTCAGAAAATGAAAAAAAATCGACTGCATCAATTCTAAGTCAATAGAAACGAGAAAGAGAGTTCATCACTGCAAATTAGAACTAATTCTGACCTATGGAAGCGAATCATGGACGTTAGACAAACAAATGAAAAGACAATTAGAGGCCACAGAGATGGGATTTCTCAGAAGAATGTTGAAAGTTCCATGGACAGCTAAAAAGACCAATGAGGAAGTTCTCAAAGAGACCAACACAAAAAGACAGCTCATTTAAAAAAAAAAAGAAAAGGACATCAAAAAGAAACAAATAACATGTGTCGGCCACATCATGAAAAAAGGAGAGTTGGAAGACGTGGTAACAACTGACAAAATACAAGGAAAGAGAGATCGCGGACGACAAAGAGAGACGACACTAGATAGCTTGGTGTCATGGCATAGAAAACAATTATCAACAGAACTGATACTATGCACTGTAGATAGAAGATTGTGCAGGGACATGATCGCCTACGCCAACTAGTATGGCACATGATGATGATTTTAAAAAAATAAACATCTCATGCAGTTTTGCTATTATAGAAAAAAATTAGATACCCATTTACGGCTGGGTGAACCTGGAAGCCGTCGGTCAGAATTAGGCCCAACTTCTTGTCTTTAGTTGTCCTGTTCTCTAAACATTGAGCTATCGCGGCTCCCTCGCGATCTATCTATCTATCTATCTATCTATCTATCTATCTATCTATCTATCTATCTATCTATCTATCTATCTATCTATCTATCTATCTATCTATCTATCTATCTATCTATCTATCTATCTATCTATCTATCTATCTATCTATCTATCTATCTATTGACCTTTCGAGCCGTTTCCCGCCTGTAAAGTATAGACCCAGATTTATATAAAATCTGGCCATTTGTCTCTGTTCTGTGTAAGCAAATTTATCTAATTAAGGGAGCCAATTCCTGCTGCTTTTACCTCTCTCATCAATATACTTCTCAGAGTCTAGCTGTTTCGTCCTCTTTCCTCTTACCTGTTGTTTCCCACATCGTATGTGCTAGACGGGACAAGCAATAAAACCACACTCTTCTCATAGAATATTGTTAAACAGCCCCCCAGTAAATTAGGCCCACCCCCTTACGCCCTTTTAAGATCCGCGATAGCCCAGTGGTTAGTGAACTGGACTACAAAGAACAAGGGGTAGGGTTCGATCCCAACCGACGGCTTCCGGTTCACCCAGCCTTTAATGGGTACCGGATTTTTTTCTGAGAAAGTAAAGCAGCACGGGCGTAATACCGACCACATTGCCCCAAAAATCATGTGCTGAAGGTCTGTAAAATGTATGGTCACTAACACCATATTCCCTATACGCCACTTGGCGTGACGGGGGTACTTTACTTTTATTTTACTTACGCCCCTTTAAGTCCGCGTGACTAATGCTACTAATCGCATGACAAGAGCTGGCATAAATATATATTTTTTTTTCATTTTTCAAACATTAATTAAGCTAAAATTGTGGATCTTAACTAGTGAAACAATATACCTTCGTTTACTTTCTGTGCGTTTTTGAAACGGCGAGTGTTGAGATAGATAATACAAAAATTGTGGTTGTGTCTTCTTCTACCATTTTTAGCTCCCTGTGGAGTATAGGTCTTCAACAAACACTTTCAGCTCCCTGTGGAGCATAGGTCTTCAACAAACACTTTCAGCTCCTTGTGGAGCATAGGTCTTCAACAAACACTTTCAGCTCTCCGTGGAGCATAGGTCTTCAACAAACACTTTCAGCTCCCTGTGGAGCATAGGTCTTCAACAAACACTTTCAGCTCCCTGTGGAGCATAGGTCTTCAACAAACACTTTCAGCTCCTTGTGGAGCATAGGTCTTCAACAAACACTTTCAGCTCTCCGTGGAGCATAGGTCTTCAACAAACACTTTCAGCTCCATGTGGAGCATAGGTCTTCAACAAAAACTTTCAGCTCCCTGTTGAGCATAGGTCTTCAACAAACACTTTCAGCTCTTTGTGGAGCATAGGTCTTCAACAAACACTTTCAGCTTCCTGTGGAGCATAGGTCTTCAACAAACACTTTCAGCTCCTTGTGGAGCATAGGTCTTCAACAAACACTTTCAGCTCCTTGTGGAGCATAGGTCTTCAACAAACACTTTCAGCTCCCTGTGGAGCATAGGTCTTCAACAAACACTTTCAGCTCCCTGTGGAGCATAGGTCTTCAACAAACACTTTCAGCTCTCTGTGGAGCATAAGTGTTCAACAAACACTTTCAGTTCCCTGTGGAGCATAGGTCTTCAACAAAGATTTTCAGCTCCCTGTGGAGCATAGGTCTTCAACAAACACTTTTAGCTCCCTGTGGAGCATAGGTCTTCCACAAACATTTTTAGCTCCCTGTGGAGCATAGGTCTTCAACAGGTGTAGATGTGTTGTTTTGTCGTTTTTGTACTACAGAAATGATAAATAACTGTCGAGATCGAAAATTGTGGAGAGACATGATCACCTACGCCAGCAGGCATGGTACTTGTTGTTGATGATGGTGATGATGATGATGATGATGATGATGATGGTGATGGTGATGGTGATGATGGTGATGATGATGATGATGATGATGATGGTGATGGTGATGATGGTGATGATGATGATGATGATGATGGAGATGAGGATGGTGATGGTGATGATGGTGGTGGTGATGATGATGATGATGATGGTGATGGTGATGATGATGATGGTGATGGTGATGATGATGGCGATGATGATGATGATGATGATGGTGATGATGATGATGATGATGATGATGGTGATGATGATGATGATGATGGTGATGATGATGATGATGATGATGATGGTGATGATGATGATGATGATGATGATGATGATGATGATGGTGATGATGATGGTGATGATGATGATGGTGATGATGATGATGGTGATGATGATGGTGATGATGATGATGATGATGATGATGATGGTGATGATGATGATGATGATGATGATGATGATGATGATGATGATGGTGATGATGATGATGATGATGATGATGATGATGATGATGATGATGACGATGGTGATGATGATGGTGATGTTGATGATGATGATGATGATGATGATGATGATGATGATGATGATGATGATGATGATGATGATGATGATGATGATGACGATGGTGATGATGGAGATGATGATGATGATGATGGTGATGATGATGATGATGATGATGATGATGATGATGATGATGATGATGATGATGATGATGATGATGATGATGATGATGATGATGGTGATGATGATGATGATGATGATGATGACGGTGGTGACGGTAATGATAATGGGGATAATAATACTACAAACATGTAGGCCTTTACAATAGGAATAGCTGTAGTAGTGCTGCAAGTTCTAGATGTATTTAAAGTTAAAACTAATGTGGCCATGTATTTCCTCGTTAACAACATATGGTTGTGAATAGTGGACAATCTAGCAAAATTTAAAAAAAAAACTAACAATCAAGAAAATTGTTTCATTCGAACAAGAAATGCTGGAGAAAAATCCTTACGATGCTTAGGATATTTTTTATCCTTAGAATACCTAGGATACCTAGGATGCTTAGTATACTCAGGATATCTAGGATAAGTAATATTCTTAGGAAAGTCAGGATACCTAAAATACATAATATTCTTAGGAAAGTCAGGATACCTAAAATACATAATATTCTTAGGAAAGTCAGGATACCTAAAATACATAATATTCTTAGGAAAGTCAGGATACCTAAAATACATAATATTCTTAGGAAGTCAGGATACCTATAATATATTCTTAGGAAAGTCAGGATACCTAGGATAGTTAGAATATTTAAAATACTTTTGCTATTTAGGATATTTAGGATTTGTAGGATATTTAGAGGATATATAAAGCAAGGAGCCAGACAAGGCAGTGTTCTGTCGCCGGATTTATTGTCATTTTACGGCCAAAATATTATGAGGTCTATTGTAGACAAAACAGGAATTAAAGTCAACGGTCACAACATAAATAATTTACGATATACGGATGACACAGTCTTAATAGCAGAGACAGAGAATGAATTACAAGAAATGATAGACATAACAGTAAAAGAAAGCAACAAGAAAGGTCTCAGTCTGAATAGTAAGAAAACAGAAGTAATGGTTATATCTAAGAAATAATCATTTTCATCATGCAGTATAAAAATAAACAGGACAAATCTGAAACAAGTGCAACTTTTCAAATACTTGGGCACAATAATAACATCAGTTGGGAGATGCACCACATAAATAAAAAGCAGAATAGCTCAGGCCAAAATAGCATTTCAGAAGGTTAAAAATATCTTATGCAACAAATCTATGTCAATAAAAATTAGAAAGAGAGTTCATCGATGCTATATAGAACCAATTCTGACCTATGGAAGCGAATCATGGACAGTAGACAAACAAAAGAAAAGACGATTAGAGGCCACAGAGATGGGATTTCTCAGAAGAATGTTGAAAGTTCCCTGAATAGATAAAAAGACCAATGAGGAAGTTCTCAAAGAGGCCAACACAAAAAGGGAGCTCCTAAAAATACATAAGAAAGAAAAAAAATTACATTTACATTTTTTCGGGCACATCATGAGAAGAGGAAAGTTGGAATACTTGGTTGCAACTGGCGAAATAAAAGGAAAGAGAGATCGCGGACGACAAAGAGAGAAAATGCTGAAATTGCTTGGTGTCATGGCATGGAAAACAGTCAACAACAGAATTGATACGATGCACTGTAGATAGAAGATTGTGGAAGGACGTGATCACCTAATCCACCCGGCATGGCACGTGATGATGATAATGATGATAATTCCCCACGGCTGACTCTCAGTAATGGAAAAATGGCGTAAAGATCGTGGTTTCTTTTTCTTCATCTTAAGCTGATTCTCTTGCAGTGAGTCGGCGAGAATTTCAAACCAAATTTCTTTTTAATGAGTTATTGAGTTATTTGCGGGTCATCATCATTGAGTTATTTGCGGGTCATCATCATTGAGTTATTTGCGGGTCATCATCATTGAGTTATTGAGTCATTGAGTTATTTGCGGGTCATCATCATTGAGTTATTTGCAGGTCATCATCATTTAGTTATTTGCGGGTCATCATCATTGAGTTATTTGCGGGTCATCATCATTGAGTTATTTTCGGGTCATCATCATTGAGTTATTTGCGGGTCATCATCATTGAGTTATTTGCGGGTCATCATCATTGAGTTATTGAGTCATTGAGTTATTTGCGGGTCATCATCATTGAATCATTGAGTTATTTGCAGGTCATCATCATTGAGTTATTGAGTCATTGAGTTATTTGCGGGTCATCATTATTGAGTTATTGAGTCATTGAGTTATTTGCGGGTCATCATCATTGAGTCATTGAGTTATTTGCGGGTCATCATCATTGAGTCATTGAGTTATTTGCGGGTCATCATCATTGAGTTATTGAGTCATTGAGTTATTTGCGGGTCATCATCATTGAGTTATTGAGTCATTGAGTTATTTGCGGGTCATCATCATTGAGTTATTGAGTCATTGAGTTATTTGCGGGTCATCATCATTGAGTTATTGAGTCATTGAGTTTTTTGCGGGTCATCATCATTGAGTTATTGAGTCATTGAGTTATTTGCGGGTCATCATCATTTAGGTATTGAGTCATTGAGTCATTGAGTTATTTGCGGGTCATCATCTTTGAGTTATTTGCGGGTCATCATCATTGAGTTATTGAGTCATTGAGTTATTTGCGGGTCATCATCATTGAGTTATTTGCGGGTCATCATCATTGAGTCATTGAGTTATTTGCGGGTCATCATCATTGAGTTCTTGAGTTATTTGCGGGTCATCATCATTGAATTATTGAGTTATTTGAGTTATTTGCGGGTCATCATCATTGAGTTATTGAGTTATTTGAGTTATTTGCGGGTCATCATCATTGAGTTATTGAGTTATTTGAGTTATTTGCGGGTCATCATCATTGAGTTATTGAGTTATTTGAGTTATTTGCGGGTCATCATCATTGCTCTCCGAACATGTCCATAGGTGCTCAGATCCCCTCCTCAGCAAGTCCCGCAGTGTCCAGCGACTGACGACTCCAGTTCTATGTTGGTTGATAAGTCTTCTTACACGCCCCCTAAGTTTCTCATTTCTGGCTGTGCCCAACTTAACTCCCATTTCCATCATCCGAAGAAGTGACGTGGATCTGTGTTTGTCGAAGTCCTGTGCTCTTCCCACATCTCGGAGTGCATTGATGATGTCCACCCGATCCATCGGTTGCCCGTCCTCAACGACAGCGCAGCTAGCCAACCTGTCCGCCCTTTCATTTCCCCGTATTCCCGCATGTCCAGGGACATAGACAAAGGTGACCTTACGTATTTTGGATTTCTGCAACGACTCTACCCATTGCATGCGTACAGAGCCTGCCTGCACTTTAAAAAAAAAGAAATGAACAAATCTAAAATAGCTTCTGACAGTCTGAGCACCATTTGGAACGCCTCCAGTGCAACACATAAAGCAAAGGGTGTATGAGAGTTATGCAGTTGATGTACTTTTGTACGGGTCTGTATGCCACAAGAAGACATGAGTGGAAACATGAAAACTGACATCGCATCATACAGCCTGAATGTGGGAGATTCTCGAATTTATTTGTCAGAAATAGAACAGCGAGGAACTATATCACGAGGTGAAATCGAGTGGCGATGTACCTGGTGATAACAGGTAAGTGATGGAGTGGAATCATTATCACTATGTGCACACCTGAAAAACAAAGTGAGAAACATGGAGGTCCTATCTCGAAGCAATTAGTAGAGTGTAACGTAGCCTCATTTTTTTCCCGTTCGCCAGCCTTTACCTCTGACGAAGTCCCTAAGATCTGAATTTTGCGTGTTAATCCATTTTTCTCTGGCAGCCGTGTGTACAGGGGTCCCTCGCCGCACAGACAGATAATTCCGACTTAGGAGATACTCATATTTTTTCCCTCCACGACTAATTGACGTTTCAAGCCGGGCCTCGCTGCTGAGACAAGGCGGGTGGTTGCCGCAGAGAGAAATCATAAATAAAAATCCAAACCGGTGTAGCCGGGATTTGAACCCACAACCTCACTGTCTCGAGGCCGGCGTCTTGCCTCGAGGCCAACCAGTCAATGTGAGTAGACTCATTTAAGGTACGGTGACAGCTTTACAGAAAAATAACACAACAAAATACTGACGTTTCGGCATACATATGGCCTTCTTCAGAGAACGAGAACGACAACAATGCGCGATGAAGCACAGATAAATATTGCTACATCTAAGATGACTGGGATAGGCACGTTAGGGAGGTGTGGAAGGTGGGATGAGAGGTGAGATGATGAAATGAGAGAGAGAGAGAGAGAGAGAGAGAGATGTGCTACATGTCGGAGGATAGGGAAAATGTAGATATATGGAAGTATAATGTCCTCACTCACAAGGCCTCCCGAACATCTACACGCTGCTCAAACAACGTAGGTTACGCTGGTTTGGCCACTTACACCGTATGAAAGATGGTCACATACCAAAAGATATACTTTATGAACAACTAGCAGATGGCGAAAGGACTAGGGGCCGTCCCAAAACCTCGATTTCTAGACGTGTGTAAACGCGACATAAAGACTGTGAACATAAACCCTGCAACCTGGGAAGACATAGCTGCAGACCGCAATCTTTGGAAACACACTCTAAAGCTGCAACTCAAACAAGAAGCAGACAGATTCATAGAAAATTAGAATTCAATGCAGAAGTAAAGAATAAAATAAAATTTTTTAGGAGTGCTGGGAAATCCATAGTCGACTATGACTGACGGAGACTACTATAGTCAACTATGACTGACGGAGGTTACTATAGTCAACTATGACTGACTGAGCCTACTATAGTCAACTATGACTGACGGAGGTTACTATAGTCAACTATGACTCACGGAGGTTACTATAGTCAACTATGACTGACGGAGGTTACTATAGTCAACTATGACTGACGGAGGTTACTATAGTCAACTATGACTGACGGAGACTACTATAGTCAACTATGACTGACGGAGACTACTATAGTCAACTATGACTGACTGAGCCTACTATAGTCAACTATGACTGACGGAGGTTACTATAGTCAACTATGACTCACGGAGGTTACTATAGTCAACTATGACTGACGGAGGTTACTATAGTCAACTATGACTGACGGAGGTTACTATAGTCAACTATGACTGACGGAGGTTACTATAGTCAACTATGACTGACGGAGGTTACTATAGTCAACTATGACTGACGGAGGCTACTATAGTCAACTATGACTGACGGAGGCTACTATAGTCAACTTTTACTGACGGAGGTTACTATAGTCAACTATGACTGACTGAGCCTACTATAGTCAACTATGACTGACTGAGCCTACTATAGTCAACTATGACTGACGGAGGTTACTATAGTCAACTATGACTGACGGAGGTTACTATAGTCAACTATGACTGACGGAGACTACTATAGTCAACTATGACTGACGGAGGTTACTATAGTCAACTATGACTGACGGAGGTTACTATAGTCAACTATGACTGACGGAGGTTACTATAGTCAACTATGACTGACGGAGGTTACTATAGTCCACTATGACTGACGGAGGCTACTATAGTCAACTATGACTGACGGAGGCTACTATAGTCAACTATGACTGACGGACGTTACTATAGTCAACTATGACTGACGGAGGCTACTATAGTCAACTATGACTGACGGAGGCTACTATAGTCAACTATGACTGACGGAGGTTACTATAGTCAACTATGACTGACGGAGGTTACTATAGTCAACTATGACTGACGGAGGTTACTATAGTCAACTATGACTGACGGAGGTTACTATAGTCAATTATGACTGACGGAGGTTACTATAGTCAACTATGACTGACGGAGGCTACTATAGTCAACTATGACTGACGGAGGTTACTATAGTCAACTATGACTAACGGAGGTTACTATAGTCAACTATGACTGACGGAGGCTACTATAGTCAACTATGACTGACGGAGGCTACTATAGTCAACTATGACTGATGGAGGCTACTATAGTTAACTATGACTGACGGAGGTTACTATAGTCAACTATGACTGACGGAGGCTACTATAGTCAACTATGACTGACGGAGGCTACTATAGTAAACTATGACTGACGGGGGCTACTATAGTTAACTATGATTGACGGAGGCTAATATAGTCAACTATGATTGACGGAGGCTAATATAGTCAACTATGACTGACCGAGGCTAATATAGTCAACTATGACTGACGGAGGCTACTATAGTTAACTATGACTGACGGAGGTTACTATAGTCAACTATGACTGACGGAGGCTACTATAGTCAACTATGACTGACGGAGGCTACTATAGTCAACTATGACTGACGGAGGCTAATATAGTCAACTATGATTGACATAGGCTAATATAGTCAACTATGACTGACGGAGGCTAATATAGTCAACTATGACTGACGGAGGCTACTATAGTTAAACTATGACTAGCGGAGGCTACTATAGTCAACTATGACTGACGGAGGCTACTATAGTCAACTATGACTGACGGAGGCTACTATAGTCAACTATGACTGACGGAGGCTACTATAGTCAACTGTGTCTGACGGAGGCTACTATAGTCGACTATGACTGATGGAGGCTACTATAGTCAACTATGACTGACGGAGGCTACTATAGTCAACTGTGTCTGACGGAGGCTACTATAGTCAACTATGACTGACGGAGGCTACTATAGTCAACTATGACTGACGGAGGCTACTATAGTCAACTGTGTCTGACGGAGGCTACTATAGTCAACTATGACTGACGGAGGCTACTATAGTCAACTATAACTGATGGAGGCTATTACAGTCAACTATAACTGATGGAGGCTACTACAGTCAACTATGACTGACGGAGGTTACTATAGTCAACTATGACTGACGGAGGCTAATATAGTCAACCAGGACTGACGGAGGCTACTATAGTCAACTATGACTGACGGAGGCTACTATAGTCAACTATGACTGACGGAGGCTACTATAGTCAACTGTGTCTGACGGAGGCTACTATAGTCAACTATGACTAATGTAGGCTACTATAGGCAACTATGACTGACGGAGGCTACTACAGTCAACTATGACTAATGTAGGCTACTATAGTCAACTATGACTGATGGAGGCTACTACAGTCTACTATGACTGACGGAGGCTACTACAATCTACTATGACTGATGGAGGCTGCTACAGTCTACTATGACTGATGGAGGCTACTACAGTCTACTATGACTGACGGAGGCTACTACAGTCTACTATGACTGACGGAGGCTACTACAGTCTACTATGACTGACGGAGGCTACTACAGTCTACTATGACTGACAGAGGCTACTACAGTCAACTATGACTGACGGAGGCTACTACAGTCTACTATGACTGACGGAGGCTACTACAGTCTACTATGACTGACGGAGGCTACTACAGTCTACTATGACTGACGGAGGCTACTACAGTCTACTATGACTGACAGAGGCTACTACAGTCAACTATGACTGACGGAGGCTACTACAATCTACTATGACTGATGGAGGCTACTACAGTCTACTATGACTGATGGAGGCTACTACAGTCAACTATGACTGATGTAGGCTACTACAGTCAACTATGACGGATGTAGGCTACTACAGTCAACTATGACTGACGGAGGCTACTACAGTCTACTATGACTGACGGAGGCTACTACAGTCTACTATGACTGACGGAGGCTACTACAGTCTACTATGACTGACGGAGGCTACTACAGTCTACTATGACTGACAGAGGCTACTACAGTCAACTATGACTGACGGAGGCTACTACAGTCTACTATGACTGACGGAGGCTACTACAGTCTACTATGACTGACGGAGGCTACTACAGTCTACTATGACTGACGGAGGCTACTACAGTCTACTATGACTGACAGAGGCTACTACAGTCTACTATGACTGACAGAGGCTACTACAGTCAACTATGACTGACGGAGGCTGCTAGCGCAGCACTTTAACTATAGCAGTATTAATTATGAGGTACCAAAAGATTTTTATCGATACAGCAGAAATGATGTCAGAGACACAATTTTTCATGGTTTAAGATTCAATCTACATGCTTATATTTATCTAACATATAACATATTATAAATGAGTTATTGAGTTATTGAGTTATTAGCGGGTCATCAGCATTGCGCTCCGAACTCGTCCATAGGTGCTCAGATACCCTCCTCAGCAAGTCCCCCGTGTCTCTATGACCTATGCTCCACAGGGAGCTGAAAGTGTTTGTTGAAGACCTATGCTCCACAGGGAGCTGAAAGTGTTTTGTTGAAGACCTGTGCTCCACAGGGAGCTGAAAATGTTTGTTGAAGACCTATGCTCCACAGGGAGCTGAAAGTGTTTGTTGAAGACCTATGCTCGGCAGGGAGCTGAAAATGTTTGTTGAAGACCTGTGCTCCACAGGGAGCTGAAAATGTTTGTTGAAGACCTATGCTCCACAGGGAGCTGAAAATGTTTGTTGAAGACCTATGCTCCACAGGGAGCTGAAAGTGTTTGTTGAAGACCTATGCTCGGCAGGGAGCTGAAAATGTTTGTTGAAGACCTATGCTCCACAGGGAGCTGAAAGTGTTTGTTGAAGACCTATGCTCCACAGGGAGCTGAAAGTGTTTGTTGAAGACCTGTGCTCCACAGGGAGCTGAAAATGTTTGTTGAAGACCTATGCTCCACAGGGAGCTGAAAGTGTTTGTTGAAGATCTATGCTCCACAGGGAGCTGAAAATGTTTGTTGAAGACCTATGCTCCACAGGGAGCTGAAAGTGTTTGTTGAAGACCTGTGCTCCACAGGGAGCTGAAAGTGTTTGTTGAAGACCTGTGCTCCACAGGGAGATAAAAGTGTTTGTTGAAGACTTATGCTCCACGGGGAGATGAAAGTGTTTGTTGAAGACTTATGCTCCACGGGGAGATGAAAGTGTTTGTTGAAGACCTATGCTCCACAGGGAGTTGAAAGTGTTTGTTGAAGACCTATGCTCCACATGGAGCTAAAAGTATTTGTTGAAGACCTATGCTCCACATGGAGCTAAAAGTATTTGTTGAAGACCTATGCTCCACAGGGAGTTGAAAGTGTTTGTTGAAGACCTATGCTCTACAAGGAACTGAAAGTGTTTGTTGAAGACCTACGTTCCACAGGGAACTGAAAGTGTTTGTTGTATACCTATGCTCCATAGGGAACTGAAATGAAGAAGAAATATATTAAATTGTATAGCCTCAACGAAAATTCTTCAAATCCATAACAGCCGTTCTTACCACCCGTATCATGTACATCTCTCTCCTTAGATCCTATCTATTTCTATATCATTTTTAACCAGTTATATATAATTTAGTGGAATATTAATGCCGAATGCGCATTTTTTAAAACCGTATTTATTTCTTACTGGATTTTTTAAACCGCATTTGTTTTTCTAACGCATTATTTTAACCGCATTTTTAACGCTCTTTTTAACCGCATATTTTTACTGCATTTTTTTACCGCATTTGTTTTTTTACCGCATTTTTTTAAATCGCATTTTTTTACAACTTCTTTTTACCGCATTTTTTGTACGGCATTTGTTTTTTTTGTAAAGCATTTTTTGTACGGCATTTTTTTTTACCACATTTGTTTTTTACCGCATTTTTTTTAACGCATATTTAAAAAATCGCATTTATTTTACCGAATTTTTTTAATCGCATTTTTTAACAACTTTTTTAACCGCATTTTTTTACCGCATTTTTTTTACCGCATTTTTTTTTTTTACCGCGGTTTTTCTCTTAGTTGATGAAGGAACCTATTTACGAAGCAGAATGGCCAGTGCTTATGTATTATTGCAAGTGATTAAAAAAAAACGTTTCGGCCTGTGTTGTGATGTAGGTTTGCTAGATATCATAATCTCCCATCGACAGAGTTCATCAAATGGAAGAGAGAGATCATGCTGGCGTAGAGATGAAAGGGTCGACGATAGTGAAGGCGTATCGGTGTGCTGGTGATGGTTACGTATATTGGTAAAATGGGCTGTAAAGCAAAAACTTGATGCACCACACATTTGTACATCTGTTAAATCGGCGCATATACATTCATTAGGTGCATTTGTATACTAAAAGAAACTAAACGATAAAGGTATTTGAGTAGTAACTCGCACTGTCAGGGTACATGGATTGTTAATCTTCTACATTTCTCTTTCTCGCTGATACCTAAAAGGTGTCGTGGTTTATATCATTTGTTGTTCTTGAGCTGCTCGAACTGTCTGAATTAGTGATTTTCCTTTGTTGTTACATGTCTCTGTCACTGCATCTATCCATCTTCTTCTTTTCTCTTTCTCACTGATACCTAAAAGGTGTCGTGGTTTATATCATTTGTCGTTCTTGAGCTGCTCGAACTGTCTGAATTAGTGATTTTCCTTTGTTGTTACATGTCTCTATCACTGCATCTATCCATCTTCTTCTTTTCTCTTTCTCATTGATACCTAAAAGGTGTCGTGGTTTATATCATTTGTCGTTCTTGAGCTGCTCGAACTGTCTGAATTAGTGATTTTCCTTTGTTGTTACATGTCTCTGTCACTGCATCTATCCATCTTCTTCTTTTCTCTTTCTCACTGATACCTAAAAGGTGTTGTGGTTTATATCATTTGTCGTTCTTGAGCTGCTCGAACTGTCTGAATTAGTAATTTTCCTTTGTTGTTACATGTCTCTATCGGTGCATCTATCCATCTTCTTTTGGTCTTCCTCTTGGTCTTTTTCCATGCATTCTCGAGAAGAACGCCCTTGATGGTGATTGGTAAGGATTCATTCTGACCAGGTGGCCAAACCATTTAAGTTTTTGTTCTATATATTCTTGGCAGGGTTTTATTCCTACCATTTTTCTTATGGTCTCATTTGGTATTCTATCTCTTCTTGTGTTGTTTGTTACTTTTCTCAAGCATCGCATCTGACTTGTATTGATCTTTCTTAAATGTGATTTAGAAAGGGTCCATATTTGACTTTTATAGCACAAAGTTGGTATGAAAATGCTATTTATTTGTTGTTTAGCTGCTATAGAAATGTTTGGATGTCTTAATGATTGTTAATGATGGCTCTATATACAAGAACCAAGAAATAGATTAGGTAATAATAATATATTATATTATTGATGGAACTAAAGATTGTCTGAGCACAGTGATGATGATTCTGTAGATGAAACCAGGAAGGAGATTGTGTGCAAATGCCATGGTTATATTAGAACATTGACATAAGGGCAAGAAAAGGAACATGGACAAGAACAGTGGTAAGATGATTGGCAAGAAAAGCGACATGGACAAGAACAGTGGTAAGATGATTGGCAAGAAAAGCGACATGGACAAGAACAGTGGTAAGATGATTGATAAGAAAAGAAACATGGACAAGAACAGTGGTAAGATGACTGACAAGAAAAGGAACATGGACAAAAACAGTGGTAAGATGATTGACAAGAAAAGAAACATGGACAAAAACAGTGGTAAGATGACTGACAAGAAAAGAAACATGGACAAAAACAGTGGTAAGATGATTGACAAGAAAAGAAACATGGACAAAAACAGTGGTAAGATGATTGACAAGAAAAGAAACATGGACAAAAACAGTGGTAAGATGATTGACAAGAAAAGAAACATGGACAAAAACAGTGGTAAGATGATTGACAAGAAAAGAAACATGGACAAAAACAGTGGTAAGATGATTGACAAGAAAAGAAACATGGACAAAAACAGTGGTAAGATGATTGACAAGAAAAGGAACATGGACAAGAACAGTGGTAAGATGATTGACAAGAAAAGAAACATGGACAAGAACAGTGGTAAGATGATTGACAAGAAAAGAAACATGGACTAGAAAAAAGATTGGAGCAATGATAAGGACAGTGCAAGAACAAGAACAAAGACAGGAACAGCACAAGAACAATGCCAAGAACATAAACAACGAGAAGAACAAAGACAAGAACAGGAACAAAAATCAAGAACAATTATTGGAAAAATTATAATAATAATAAGAGTAAATACAATACAATAACAATGGCAAGAACATGAGCAATGACTAACATAGACAGAAACAATAAGAACAATAGCAAGAACATGAACAAAGACAAGAACAATTATAATAACAATGGCAAGAACAAAAGACGGGAAGAATGATAAGAACAAAGGCAATAACAGAAGCAAAGACAAGAACAAAGACAGAAACGTCTATAAGAACAATGGCAAGAAGAGGAACAAAAACAAGAACAAAGACAGAAACGTCTATAAGAACAATGGCAAGAACAGAAACAAAAACAAGAACAATTATAAGAAAAATGTAAATAATATGAGCAAGTTCAACTCAAGAACAAAGTTAAGAAGAAAAACAAAAACAATCGAGCAAAAAAAACTGAACGAGAACATAGCGAAGAACAATTACAAGAACACGATTTAAAAAAAATTAAAATTATTAACTTTTGACAGGGTACACATTTACTCACGGAGTCGGTGTTGTCATCTCCGCTGTCCGGTGGCATGACAGTTATTTTGACAGTCGATGATGGTAGCTCCTTAATAGCTGCTCCACTCTTCTTTCTAACGCCATACCTTCTGTTTAACCTTTCCTTCGAGTTTTTAACTTCCGTTGCTAAGGACGCTTGTGTTGTCTGAACCATCACATCCTCGATTGGCTCATTCTTGTCACGTGCGTTTCTAACATCCGTTTCTAACGACGCTTTCGTTGTTTTGAGAATATCCTTCTTTGCTTCTCTGTTGTTGCTTAAGTTATCAACTTCCGTTTCTATGGACGCTGGTTTCGTTGTCATGACATTTACATCCTTGTCCAATCCTCCAACCGTGTCAAAGTTCATGACCTCCTGAACGCTGCCAATCAGCGGTTGTATCTGGAAATTGGCGGCATTTGAAACTGGCGGTAACTTCCCTTCCTCTTGTCTCTGTTGTCTTCTTAAACGACGCCAACTTCTGTCGCTCTCCGTTGAGTCCATCCTAGCGTTGCTCCTGTCATGTGTCTCCGATGAGTAACTAGTCATAGTTCTCCAACTGGACTCTAGCCGACTCTCGTGGCGAAATTTGTCATTCTTTTCTTCCGTGTTTTCATTTTTCTCCAGGTTTGAGTCTCCAAGAGTCCTCAAACTATGACGAGTTCTCTGAGAAAGTGCTTCGTCACGTTTACGTGGTTCTCTCTCATGAACTAGAGTCGGGTGCCTATTTTCACCTGTTTCTTTCAAATAGTGTCATCGTCATTTTTGTGGCTTTCTCTTTCTGCAGTTGGGACCTTACCTTAATTCGCTGAACCGAAGATGTTGAGGCAGAAGAAAGGTTGATTCTGAAGAATTTGATATAGAATTTGGCTCTACTGAAGTTGATGCAAAGGCTTGCGAGTGGGTTGTCCTTCCGTACTTCCGTATCGCAGGTTTAGGTGATAATCGAATATCTGTATCGTCGTCGATATCGTTGCTGTTATCGAGATTTGACCTCCCCCACACATGAACAATCTCCCTCCCCAGTAACGGTCGACTGGAGGGGACAGAAGTTGATGCTTCTGAAGTTGATTTTGGAAAAGTTGATGAAAGAGTTGATGGTGTTCTTGAGGCAAAAACTGATGAAGCTAACGATGTTCTTGATGTTCTTTCGCCTGTTTCTGTAGCAGCAAAACTTGATGTGTTTGAATACAACCTCCGAGCCATTATTGCAATGTGTAGTGTTCTTTATTCTTGTTCTTCACATTAATTCCATCAACAGAACTAAAAGACACCACAAGTCAAGAATTATAAATGTAACCTTTCACATTCTTTACTATTAACAACACCGGAACACGTCACAAGTTCACGGGATTAAAAACACGACAACTGTGTTTCAAGAAAATAAACACCTTTTTAAATATCTACTCAAAAACACCAATGTGTTATGAATCATCATCATCATCAAGTACCATGTCTCCTGGCGTAGGTGATCATGTCTCTCCACAATTTTCGATCTCGACAGTTATTTATCATTTCTGTTGTTGACCTTCTGCCAACCATTCTTTTAAGCTGTCTGGTATCTTTTCTCTTTGCTTCCCTCTATCTCTTCGTCCCTCAATTTTCCCAGTTGTTACAATATATTCCAGTTGTTCTCTTCTCATTACGTGGCCAAAAAATGATGATTGTTTCTTCCTAATATTGGAAATTAGCTCTCTTTTGTTCTGACCTCTTTGAGAACATCTTCATTACTCTTCTTAGCTGCCCATGGTATTCTCAACATTCTTCTGTATAACCACAATACTACAACCTCCAGTGATTTTCTCTTCTGTTGTTATATATTCCATGATTCACATCCATATGTTGAGATTGGC
>JAVIAB010000159.1:46539775-46566010 GCA_032433765.1 Megaustenia siamemsis
CTGTCTATCTATCTATCTATCTATCTATTGACCTTTCGAGCCGTTGCCGGCCCATAGGGCGTAGACCAAGATACACCTTCTCTTATCTAAATTTTTGTTCTAGCAGTTTTCTTTTAAAGATATTTTATCAAATCTCGCCATTTGTCTCTGTTCTGTGCAAGCAGCTCTATCTCAATGAGGCAGCCGATTCCTGCTGCTCTTGCCTCTCTCACCAATGTTCATCTCAGTGTCTCTCTGGGTCTTCCTCTTTTCCTCCTACTTGTTGTTTCCTATATGAAGGCTTGCTTTGCTATTCGGTTATTATCTCTCCTCATCACATGTCCAACATATGACCATCGTCTTTTCTTTATTACTGAAGATATTAGTGGTTGATTGGCGATTTCTCTAATTTCCTCGTTTGTTTTGAATTCGTTCCATGCTATACCAAGTATTTTCCGTAAACATTTATTTTCGAATGCGTTCAACTTTGTTTCTATATCTCTTGTTGTTTTCCAATTTTCACGCGCATACGTAAGGGTTGATAGTACATTTGATTTGATGATACAAGACATATAAAACAGAATATGGTTGGATTACAGTGTACACTAACTAAATTGAGAGTGACGCACTGTGCGGCCAAGCGTATATGACCGAAATCGGCATGGCACATTGTGCGTCGTGAAGTAGTCACAATTTTAGAAGAATATAGCAACGTAGACAGCAAAGAGCTAAAAATAATAAAGAAAATGTACTGGCAACAAACGGGAGCCGCGATAGCTCAGTGGTTAGTGAACTGGACTAATACGGACAAGGGGTAGGGTTCGATCCCAACCGACGGCTTCCGGGTTCACCCAGCCTTAAATGGGTACCGAATTTTTTTCTGGGGAAGTAAAACAGCACGGGTGTAATACTGACCACATTATCCCAATAATCATGTGCTGAAGGTCGGTAAAATATAGGGTCACTAACACCATATTTCCCTATACGCCACTTGGCGTGACAGGGGTACTTGACTTTTTTACTGGCAACAAACAGCGGCCATAAGAACTGGAAACCAATTGGGCATGTTTCAACAAATAAATCAGGATGTTAGACAAGGTTGTGTGCTGTCACCAGATTTGTTTAATATTTATAGTGAGATTATTTTAAGATTCATAAGGGGCATGCCTGGAATAACAATTGGAGGTCATAATATAAATAATCTAAGGTATGCTGATGGTACAGTCTTAATCGCTAAGAGTGAAAATGAGTTACAAGAAATGTTAGACATTATAGTGAAAGAAAGCAGAAAAGGAGGATACAGCCTTTGATAGCAAAAAGAGAGAAGTAATGGTAGCAAAAAAGAAAACCACATCACCACAATGCACAATAAAGACAAGTGGAACAATATTAAATCAGGTAAATGAATTTAAATATTTGGGAACTTTGTTAACCTCAGACGGAAGATGTACAACAGAGGTGAGATGCAGAATGGCTCAGACAAAAGCAGCTTTCCAAAAAAAGAGAAAGATACTATGCAGTTAATTTTTTACAATTAAAAAAAAAAGTAAAGTAGCCCCGTCACGCAAGTGGCGTATAGGGAAATATGGTGTTAGTGACCCTATATTTTACAGACCTTCAGCACATGATATTTGGGGTAATGTGGTCGGTATTACGCCCGTGCTGCTTTACTTTCCCAGAAAAAAATCCGGTGCCCATTTAAGGCTGGGTGAACCCGGAAGCCGTCGGTTGGATTTTTTACAATAGAAACAAGAAAAAGAGTTCTTAAATGTTATGTTAAGCCAATCTTAACATATGGATTTGAATCATGGACAAAAGGACAACAGATAAGAAAATTCACTGAGGTTGTAGAAATACGGTTTTACAGAAGAATATTGAAAATACACCTTGGACAGCTAAGAAGAGTAATGAAGATGTTCTGAAAGAGGCCAAAGCAAAAAGAGAGCTAATTTCCAATATTAGGAAGAAAACAATCATCATTTTTTGGCCATGTAATTAGAAGAGAACAACTGGAATATATTGTAACAACTTGGAAATTTGAGGAACGAAGAGATAATGGGAAGCAAAAGAAAAAAAAAGATATCAGACAGCTTGAGAGAATGGCTTGGCAGTAGGTCAACAACAGAAATGATAAATAACTGTGGAAATCGAAAGTTGTGGAGAGACATGATCGCATACACCAGCAGGCATGGTACTTGATGATTATAATTAATTATAATTTTCAAAGCGGCCAACGCAAAGATGGAGCTTTTAACAAAAACATCAGAAAGAAACACTCAACATTTTTCGGGTACATCATGAGAAGAGGAGAGTTGATATGCTTGGTTACAACTGGCAAAACACAAGGAAAGAGAGAGCGCGGATGACAAAGAGAGAAAATACTGGATAGTTTGTGGTCATGGCATGGAAAACAGTCAACAGCAGAACTGACGAGTTGTGGATAAAAAATTATGTAGGCATATCTCTTTCTCTCTCTCGCTCTCTCTCTCTCTCTCTTTCTCTCTCTCTCTCTGCGATCAAGACTCAATCAGAGTAGGATTCCAGACTCTCTCATGAAGTCAGCTGTCTAATTTTATGTTAGTGATTTTGTCCTGCCATTTCCATCCTTTTATTCTGCGTAAGCATCCATTAATGAAAGTCTGTATCTTCATGATTGTCAATTTTGTTGTTCTCCATGTTTCACAGCCATTTAATAAGACTGACTTAACTTTGGAGTTGATAATTTTTATTTTTGTATTTAACCTAATTTCTTTGGACTTCCATGTATTTCCCAGTGCAACAAAAGCTCCTCTTGCTTTTGATATCCTTATTTTTGTATCTTTTTCTGTTCCTCCTCTTTATATATATTACTACCCAGATATATGTAAGATTGTACGTCTAGTAGAGGTATTTCTCCTAATTTTATTTGGTTATTGCCAACTGGCTTAATTTTCATAATGTTGGTCTTATCTCTATTAATATATAGCACATGATGATGATAAATTCCATAAAAATATTAAACCCGTAACATTTTAGAAATATCTTTACGTCATGGCTGCAAAAATTACCTTAGCGTCGTTCAATTTAAAAGTTGTTGCGGTGTCGATGTGGCACATACATTTTGGAAACTGTGAAGTGAAATTACAACGAAATGTAAATACTACACGACATTATCATCATGTGCTATACTGGTTGGCGTAGGCGATCATGTCCTTCCATAATTTTCTATCCACTGTGCATGGTATCTATTCTGTTGTTGACTGTTTTCCATGCAATGACTCCAAGCTATCTATTATTTTCTCTCTTTATAATCCGCGATATCTTTTTCCTTGTAATTTTCCAGTTGTAACCAATTATTGAAGCCTTTGAAATGTGGATTTATAGAAGAATAGGTAGAATTGGATGGAAGGAAAAGAAAACAAACGATGAAGTCTTAAAACAATTAAAGATGAAAAGAGAACTACTAAACACAATTCAAACAAGATAAATGTGATTTTGGGGCCATGTTAAAAGACACAACAACCTACTAAAAGTAATCCTGGAGGGGAAAATACAAGGTAAAAGAGGCAGAGGCAGGCCAAGACTAACATGGACGAGTAACACCAAAAGATGGACAAATCAACCCATGACAACCTGCACCATCAAAGCAAGAGACAGAGCAGAATGGCGCTCCATGGTAGCTAACCTTCGTTGAGGAGACGACACTCGATGATGATGATGAACCAAGTATTCTAACTTTCCTCTTCTCATGAAGTGCCCGAAAAATGTAGATTCTTTCTTTTTGATGTTTCTTATGAGCTCCCTTTTTGTGTTGGCCTCTTTGTGAACGTCCTTGTAGCTGTCCAGGGAACTTTCAACATTCTTCTGAGAAATCCCATCTCTGTGGCTTTTAATCGTCTTTTCATCTGTTTGTCTACTCTCCATGATTTGCTTCCATAGGTTAGAATTGGTTCTATATAGCACCGGTGAACTCTCTCTCTCACTTCTATTGCTACGCAACATAACAATCCTGAAATACCCCATGACTTATATCCAAAAAACCGGTAATGTCACATGACTTTGAGTCTCTAAATGTCATGTGGCCTAGGAACATATAGATACCACATGACCTAACACCTGTAATTACCACATGACCTAAGGACCTTTAATTACCACATGACCTAAGGACCTGTAAATACCACATGACCTAATAAATATAATTACCACATGAACTAATGACCTGTAAATACCACATGATCAAAAACATGTAGATACCACATGACCTAAGGACCTGTAATTACCTTATGACCTAAGGAACTTTAATTACCACATGACCTAAGGACATGTAAATAAAAACACGACCTATGGACCTGTAATTACCACATGATCTAATGCATGTAGTTACCACATGACCTAAGGACCTGCAATTACCATATAACCTAAGGACCTTTAATCACCACATGACCTATGGACCTGCAAATACCACATGAGCTAATACCTGTAAATACCACATAACCTAATACATATAATTACCACATGACCTACGGACCTATAAATACCATATGCCTCTCAGTGGAAGTTTCATTCCGTTTGTGAAGAGATCGTGTCAGAATGTGGCTTAAGTAGCGCATGTAAACAATTAAAGTGGCTTTACGGACACACAATTATTGGCTTTACACTCAGTCCCTTCACTCCTTCAGTAATTGGCAAACTTTTAAATTATAAGTGAAAAATCAATCAACGTAGTCTCAAAGTGCGCGAGGATAACCGGGCCGAAGACAGCGATTAACTTTACAAGAATATAAAGTGGAGACAATCAGCGTGACATTGTAATGTGTGATATAAAGAAAGTAAATAGTAAAGTACCTCCGTCACGCCAAGTGGGAATATGGTGTTAGTGACCATAAATTTTACAGACCTTCGGCACATGATTTTTAGGGTAATGTGGTCGGTATTACACCCGTGCCGCTTTACTTTCCTAGAAAAAATCCGGTACCTATTTAAGGCTGGGTGAACCGGAAGCCGTCGGTTGGGATTGAACCCTACCTCTTGTCCTTTGAACTCCAGTTCACTAACCACTGAGCTATCGCTGCTCTCAATGTGTGATATGTACTACTATATAATCAGAAGTTTCTTGTGCATTATTTGTGTGTTTTTTTACACAATTTACAAATACTCATATTTGCAAAAATTACTTTGAATTTGGACTTTACATTTACACATTATTAAGGTCAGGAAAATTTCTAAGGCTTGGTTATTTGGTTATTTGGTTACGGAAGGCCCCGGTATCACTACACACGAATTAAAATCCATAATTGCTCAACCGCCTGTGCCAGTGGAATCATCCGAATTACTAACTCATCTTTCAAACAAAGAAAGGTAGCTGTAGTCCCCATCATAGCAGTCTCAGCACACGCCAAAAGACATAAGGCGAAACCGCGCAGAGAGTGAACACGGCCAACTGTTCCCTGACATACGATATCAGCATTCATCGTGAACAATTGGAATATCGAAACATGATCAAAACGGATGGGGCACACAGCTCACGACCTAACTCAGTAGCTCCTGCAACAAGCCGGACTTGGAATATGAGGAAACTGCAACAAGGAACACTTTTCAGACATAGCCTTCAATGGTTCCTGCCGCCTATCCACTATATTGCCCGGAAGTTCACGTCCTCCTGAAAATGATGATATTATTTAAATGTATTCTAAGGCTGCATTCCAAAACTGATGACACTATGTCAAACAGTCTCCGAGAAAATTGATGTCGAGTTTAGGCATACATTTGTGAGCGAGGTTTAGCTAGAAGAATCCAGAACAGCAGCAGGGGAAAACACAACCTCATACCACCTCCCTTCCCCCCCCCCCCCCCCAAAGGTTAAATTGAAATATATGACGTCACAAACGGCAAATATATAGGACACACCAAAGAGGATTCCAGTGTAAAGTTAGTCCTATAATATAGCCGTGAAACATGGAGAAAAAAACAACATGACAATCATGAAGATACAGATTTTCATTAATGGATGCTTACGCAGAATAAAAATATGGAAATGGCAGGAGAAAATCACTGACATAGAATTATGGAAATGTACCAGTCAAATACGGCAACCGCGATGGATCAGTGGTTAGTAAACTGGACTACAAAGGACAATATGTCGGATTCGATCCTTATCTACGGCTTACGGATTGACCTACACTTAAATAGGTACCAGATATTTTTTATTGGAAAATAAAGCGGCACGGACGTAATCTCGACAACATTACCATAAAAATCATGTGCCGAAGGCGTGTAAAAATTAAGGTCACTAACACCATATTCCCTATACGCCACTTGGCGTGACGGGGGTACTTTACTTTCCTTTTATTTTGCCAATCAAATACCAGTGGATAAAGAGGTACCTCAATGATGATGGCACTGGATTGGACACACGCTGCAGAAGCCAACTGAGAGTATTACTCGACAGGCCCTTATTTTGAATCCCCAAGGAAAAAGACAATGATGAAAACCCAAACATACTTGGATAATACAGATGGAAGCATAGAAAGAGATGCTGGGGAGACAAGCAATGATCTTAAAAGAATGTTTAGAAACAGAACAGCTTGGAAAGCGTGTGTTAAAGACCTATGCTCCACAGGGAGCTGAAAGTGTTTGTTGAAGACCTATGCTCCACAGGGAGATGAATGTATTTGTTAAAGACCTATACTCCACAGGGAGCTGAAAGTGTTTGTTGAAGACCTATGCTCCACAGGGGAGCCGCGATAGCTCAGTGGTTAGTGAACTGGACTACAAAGGACAAGAGGTAGGGTTCGATCTCAACCGACGACTTCCGGTTCACCCAGCCTTTAATGGGATTCTTTTCTGGGAAAGTAAAATGGCACAGGCGTAATACCGTCCACATTACTCCAAAAATCATGTGCCGAAGATCTGTAAAATGTCTGGTCACTAACACCATATTCCCTATACGCCACTTCGCGTGAAGGGGGCACTTTACTTTTTTACTATGCTCCAAAGGAGCTGAAAGTGTTTGTTGAAGACCTATGCTCCACAGGGAGTCGAATGGAAATAGAAGAAGCTAAGAGGATTGCTAAAAACACTGCGTGTTGTTTTCTCAACGTTGTATGGCAAAATAAGATGGGAAAGAAAACAAAACCAAATAATCAGAAAGCCTTCTTAGTTTCCTGTTAGAAGAGTGAATCTTCAAATATGTCACAGAGAAAGGCTAAAAATAGCAGGACCGAGACAGCGAAGACGAAGATTGAAAGGAAATACTTTGACGTCACTAAAAAAATTGAGGAATGTTCAGAATTTGTACTCATGGATTTTTAAGAGAATTCAACGCGAAAATCTTTTCTTTCGTTTCGCTAAATAATCACAGCTTTTTATGTCTTACACTTGGCAGGTCTCGCCCGTTCTGCTCAGACAAATTATTCGGTTTAATTATCTACACATCTTCGCTTTATATTCTTGTAGCCACAGGGGTATATTTACAAGCAAAATTTAACGGATTTTGGCGAGTGGGTCATAAAAGTGCGGGTCGCTTTCCAGGAATCTCATTTAGCTGCTTTCTATCGAATACACTATCTTTCTAATTGTTATTTAAGTACGGGAGTATTTGTACCAGAGCTTATGGTCATCAGTGGGTACCGTGTTGGTATCGGAGGTTGGCTACCATGGAGCGCCATTCAACTCTGTCCCTTGCTTTGATAGTGCAGGTTGTCATAGGTTGACTTGTTCATCTTTTGATGTTCATTACCATCATCAAGTACCGGCCTTGCTGGTGAAGGTGATCATGTCTCTCCACAACTTTCGGTCACGACAGTTATTTATCATTTCTGTTGTTGACCTTCTGTCAAAGCCATTCTCTTAAGCTGTCTGGTATCTTTTCTCTTTGCTTCCCTCTCTATCTCTTCATCCCTCACTTTTCCCAGTTGTTACAACATATTCCAGCTGTTCTCTTCTCATTCATCTCCTTCTATCCTTCCTCCACTGCCTTTGACGTCGAGGGGAGATACAATCTGCGATTCTTTGCTCTTCTGTTGGCCTCTTCTGGTGTTATCCCTCCTAGTGACTCTAGTATTCCCTTTCTCCATCTCTTTCTCGATCTTCCTCTTAATTTGGCGTTTTCGTAGCGTTTGTTTATGTCTCTTTGAGTCATTGTTAGTTCCGTTATGTATGTATGATCGCGATTGTCTCCCCATTATTTTGGCTCTGAGCACTGTTGTGTGTATTTTACGTTGTCCCCTGCCGCTGTGTTCTGTCTCTTCTCATTACGTGGCCACAAAATACTCGTACATTACTTTCAAACAAACATCATCACTACACACTGACAGATTTACACAGCATGCATTGGCTCATACATATTTACATATACAACTTGATTCTATCGTCGGTGTCGAATGTTCGATATGATGTGTCCATAAGGTTTACCATAAACTTTTCTGTCAGGTGACGTCACACATTGAGTGACTCTCTCAATGTACATGCCGTGACGTGTCACGTTGAATGACTCTCCCAGTGTTAGAGCCGTGACGTGTCACGTTAAGTGACTCTATCCGTGTTCATGCCGTGACATGTCACGTTGAGTGACTCTCCCAGTGTTAATACCGTGACGTATCACGTTTAGTGACTCTCCCAATGTTCATTTCCGTGACGTGTCACGTTGAGTGATTCTCCCAGTGTTCAAGCCGTGGCGTGTCACGCTGAGTGACTCTCCCAATGTTCATGCCGTGACGTGTCACGTTGAGTGACTCTGCCAATGTTCATGCCGTGATGTGTCACGTTGAGTGACTCTCCCAATGTTCATGCCGTGACGTGTCACGCTGAGTGACTCTCCCAATGTTCATGTCGTGACTTCTCATTCCCTTTCTCTGACGTCATTTATCTTGCACGTCTTTTAAACTGATTTTTAAAACTATACCGGAAAATTAATCAATAACCAAAAATTGGCTGATGATCACAGTTGGGTCTAAGAATAAATAGAGATAAGAACAATATAATGAGAATTAATGCATTTGGAAATCACCAAATAATAATAGGAGAAATACCTCTACTAGACGTACAATCTTACATATATCTGGGCAGTAATATAGATAAAGAGGGAGGAACAGAAAATGATACCAAAATAAGGATATCAAAAGCAAGAGGAGCTTTCATTGCACTGGGAAATATATGGAAGTCCAAAGAAATTAGGTTAAATACAAAAATAAGTTTTTTAAAACTCCAATGTTAAGGCAGTATCATATGACAATGAAACATGGAGAACAACAAAATTGACAATCACGAAGATACAGACTTTCATTAATGGATGCTTGCGCGGAATAAAAGGATTGAAATGGCAGGACAAAATCACTAACATAGAATTATTGAAATGTACCAGTTAAATACCAGTGGATAAAGAGATACAGCAAAGACGATGGCGCTGGATAGGATACACACTACGGAAGCCAACTGAGAGTATTACACGACAGACAATTTTTTAGAATCCCCAGGGAAAAATACAAAGAGGAAGACCGAAATATTCTTGGAAAAGACAGATAGAAGCAGAGATGAAGATGATGGGGAAGACATGGAATGATCTTAAAAGTATAACAAGAAACAAAACGGTTTGGAAAGTGTTTGTTGAAGACCTATGCTCCATAGGGAAATAAAAGTATTTGTTGAAGACCTATGCTCCACAGGTAGCTGAAAGTGTTTGTTGAAGACCATGCTCCACAGGGAGCTGAAAGTGTTTGTTGAAGACCAATGCTCCACAGGGAGCTAAAAGTGTTTGTTGAAGATCTATGCTCCACAGGGAGCTGAAAGTGTTTGTTGAAGACCTATGCTCCACAGAGAGCTGAAAGTGTTTGTTGAAGACCTATGCTCCACAGGGAGCTGAAAGTGTTTGTTGAAGACCTATGCTCCACAGGGAGCTGAAAGTGTTTGTTGAAGACCTATGCTCCACAGGGAGCTGAAAGTGTTTGTTGAAGACCTATGCTCCACAGGGAACTGAAAGTGTTTGTTGAAGACCTATGCTCCACAGGGAACTGAAAGTGTTTGTTGAAGACCTATGCTCCACAGGGAACTGAAAGTGTTTGTTGAAGACCTATGCTCCACAGGGAACTGAAAGTGTTTGTTGAAGACCTATGCTCCACAGAGATCTGACAGGTAAAATAAGATGATGATAGTGTACAGAACATCCTAAAGACCTACAACAATTACTTAATGTAATAAACATGACAAGCAAAAAATATGGACTAGATATGAATATCAAAAAGACTAAAACTATGATCATAAACAAAGAAAATACTCAAAAAATAAAAGTGGATATATAAATTGAAGGAATAGACCTGGAGACAGTCCAGAACTACAACTACCTTGGACATACTATAACCAGTGATGGAAAATGTAAAACTGAAATAAACAAAACAAAAAGGAATGGCAAAAGGTAATTTTAATGTCATGAAGGACATGCTAACATCAAAACCAATAATACTAGGACTAAAAGTAAGAATAGCAAAATGTTATATCTTCACAACATTCCTGTATGGTGCAGAAACATGGACATTAGACCAAAAAAAAACAGCACAGAAAATATAAGTCTTTGAAATGTGGATTTATAGAAGAATAGGTAGCATTGGATGGAAAGAAAAGAAAACAAACGATGAAGTTTTAAAACAACTAAAAATGAAAAGAGAACTACTAAACACAATTAGAACAAGACAGAAGCGATTTTTGGGCCATATTAAAAGACACAACAGCCTACTAAAAGTAATATTGGAAGGAAAAATACAAGGTAAAAGAGGCAGAGGCAGATCAAGACTAACATGGACGAGTAGCATCAAAAGATGGACAAGTCAGCCCATGACAACCTGCACCATCAAAGCAAGAGACAGAACGGGATGGCGCTGCATGGTAGCCAACCTTCGATGCCAAGACGGCACTCGATGATGATGATGATGTTGGACAAATCACCACCGATTCTTTTGGGTGACGAACCCGCCTCATTCATCTCCTGACGCCAAAGTCCTACCTCTCGACTCCCCAGCCCCTGCTATGAATCAAATTAATAAACACTGAAATCTAAATATAGAATGACATTGACGGATGATCGATGATCGAGTCAATCAGACAGTGGGTTCGATTATCACGAAAGTTGTAAAAGAAAAAAAACCCTGTAAATTAATAATTTACTAGTTTAGCGTCTTAAATTATTTCTGTTCGAAGTAACGTCCCCTTGCACTTTATTCTGACGTTGTCGTTCTAATCCATCTTTACAAGGTCCATCGCTTTAAAAAAAAAAAAAAAGTAAAGTAAAGTACCCCCGTCACGTCAAGCGGCGTATAGGGAATATGGTGTTAGTGACCATAAATTTTACAAACCTTCGGCACATGATTTTTGGGGTAATGTGGTCAGTATTACGCCCGTGCCGCTTTACTTTCCCAGAAAAAAATCCGTTACCCATTAAAGGCTGGATGAACCGGAAGCCGTCGGTTGGGATCGAACCCTACCTCTTGTCCTTTGTAGTCCAGTTCACTAACCGCTGAGCTATCGCGGCTCCGTCCATTGGTTCGGTAACAAGATAGCATTAATCGCAACAGCATGAAGCGGTTCTTCTTCTCCTTCTACCTTTCAGCTTCCTGTGGAGCATAGGTCTTCAACAAACACTTTCAGCTCCCTGTGGAGCATAGGTCTTCAACAAACACTTTCAGCTCCCTGTGGAGCATAGGTCTTCAACAAACACTTTCCAAGTCGTTCTGTTTCTTGCCAATCTTTTAAGACCATCCCATGTCTTCCCCATCATCTTCATCTCTGCTTCTGTCTGTCTTCTCCAAGAATTTCTTGGTCTTCCTCTTTGTCTTTTCCCCTGGGGATTCCAAAAAAGGGCCTGTTGTGTAATACTCTCAGTTGGCTTCCGCAGTGTGTGTCCTATCCAGCGCCATCGTCTTCGCTGTATCTCTTTATCCACTGGTATTTGACTGGTACATTTCCATAATTCTATGTTAGTGATTTTGTCCTACTATTTCCATCATTTTATTCTGCGTAAGCATCCATTACTGAAAGTCTGTATCTTCTTGATTGTCAATTTTGTTGTTCTCCATGTTTCACAGCCATATAATAGGACCGCTTTAACACTTGAGTTGAATATTTTTATTTTTGTATTTAACCTAATTTCTTTGGACTTCCATATGTTTCCCGGTGCAATGAAAGCTCCTCTTGCTTTTGATATCCTTATTTTGGTATCATTTTCTGTTCCTCCCTCTTTATCTATATTACTGCCCAGATGAAGCGGTTGATACATTCAAATACGTGCGGTCAATCTGGAGAAAAGACGATTAGAGGCCACAGAGATGGGATTTCTCAGAAGAATGTTGAAAGTTCCCTGGACAGATAAAAAAACCAATGAGGAAGTTCTCAAAGAGGCCAACACAAAATGGGAGCTCTTAAAAAACATCAGAAAGAAGCAATCAACATTTTTCGGGCACATCATGAGAAGAGGAAAGTTGGAATACTTTGTTTACAACTGGCAAAATACAGGGAAAGAGAGATCACGGACGACAAAGAGAGAAGATTAGATACTAGATAGCTTGGTGTCATTGCATGGAAAACAGTCAACAACAGAACTGATACGCTGCGCGGTGGATAGAAGATTATGGAGGGACATGATCGCCCACGCCAACAGGTATGGCACATGATGATGATGAATCAGGGTAGATCACTTGTTCAGTATAAATAATTTAAGACACTAATCTCGTAAACTACCAAATTCTACTCGAAAATTGAAAAAAAAAATAAACAATTAACGGTACATTACGTTGCTACAGCACTAACAGCATGCCTATATTACAATCCCAATAAATATCACAGCGGACCAGAGCAAACGAAATACAATCCGTAAAAGAAACTGTTCAACATAGCACAATCTGATACATCATACTCCACAATCTGGTAATTAATAACAAGTTTCAATCTCCGACAGTCTAAAGTAACACACGTTACAAACCTTATAATAATAATAATAATAATATTAATAACGAAAAAAATAATATTTCCAATTTAAAAAAAAATATATTTCTCAAAACCTGCTTTGCGGAGTTCCAGAAGTAAATAATTAAACGGGGAATAATTTTTAAAAGTGAATTTAGAAAATTGCTCTCGGCTTGAAGCGAAACTTTGGCTCACTCGTCTCCGCCTCGCTACCTGTGAACAGTGTAAGGTGGTTTTCGCTGCATTGCTTTCACGAAACCTTCCTGCACAAACCGAGGCCAAGACAAGCGCAGGAATTATTTTTTTTTATTATTTATTCTCTCTCCCTTTTCCGAGAGAGGTATACCTTCTCTTTTTCTGAAAATACATTTCTCCTGGAAGTGAATAAACATCAGTCTGAACTTGAAGACTGGAGTTACAATAACCAGAGCTAAAAATGAAACGTTTCATGTGTGATGTATGAAAACACTTTTTTTTTTTTTTTTTTTTAGCGAAGTGTAAAGAACTGTACGTGTCATTTGATTCAACGAAAATACACTTCCTACAGATTGGAGAGAGAGGTAGTGTTTTTTTTTCCCCCTGCACAAAGTTTATAACTGGAAAATAATTGGAGTAAAACTGGAGTAAAACTGGAGATTTGTTACTTTCGCGAAAGTTGGAATCCATATACTTTAACGGTTGTTGTAATTCATGTTTTTCAGTGTTATATTTGTCTGTTATATGTCCATCTTTACTAGACAATTGTATGTGTTATACCTTGATTCAATCGTCTCGGGATGTTACTCTCCCATCTATAGCACTGGCCGCCTCTTGTCTTGTTGGTACATTCTGACAGACTGTTATTTGTCCATCTATTGTCTTGTTGGTACATTCTGACAGACTGTAATTGTCCATCTCTTGTCTAGTTGGTACATTCTGACAGACAGTTATTAGTCCATCTCTTGTCTTGTTGGTACATTCTTACAGACTGTAATTGTCCATCTCTTGTCTTGTTGGTACATTCTGACAGACTGTTATTTGTCCATCTCTTGTCTTGTTGGTACATTCTGACAGACTGTTATTTGTCCATCTCTTGTCTTGTTGCTACATTCTGACAGGCTGTTATTTGTCCATCTCTTGTCTTGTTGGTACATTCTAACATTCTGTTATTTGTCCATCTCTTGTCTTGTTGGTACATTCTAACATTCTGTTATTTGTCCATCTCTTGTCTTGTTGGTACATTCTAACATTCTGTTATTTGTCCATCTCTTGTCTTGTTCACTCCGGTGGAATTGAATCTGTGACGTTCCTATCCAGAGGCCAGAATCATACCTCTAGACCATTCAGCCACCAAGGGAGACGGGATAGCTCAGTGGTTAGAGAACTGACTACAAAGGACAAGAGGTTGGTTTCGATTTCTACCGACGGCCTTAAATGGATACCGGATATTTTTGTGAGAAAGTAAAGCGACACGGGCGTAATGCCGACCATTTACCCCCCAAAAATTATTTTGTGCTGAAGGTCTGTAAAGGTTAAAAATATCTTATGCAACAAATCTATGTCAAAATGAGAAAGAGAGTTCATTGGTGCTATATAAAACCAATTCTGACCTATGGAAGCGAATCATGGACAGTGGACAAACAAATGAAAAGACGATATAAGGCCACAGAGATGGGATTTCTCAGAAGAATGTTGAAAGTTCCCTGGACAGCTAAAAAGACCAATGAGGAAGTTCTCAAAGAGGCCAACACAAAAAGGGAGCTCTTAAAAAACATCAGAAAGAAGCAATCAACATTTATCGGGCACATCACGAGAAGAGGAAAGTTGGAATACTTGGTTACAACTGGCAAAATAAAAGGAAAGAGAGATCGCGGACGACAAAGAGAGAAAATACTGGATAGCTTGGTGTCATGGCATGGAAAACAGTCAACAACAGAACTGATACGATGTACTGTAGATAGAAGATTGTGGAGGGACATGATCGCCTACGTCAACAGGTAAGGCACATGATGATGATGATGAAGGTCTGTAAAATGTATAGTCACTAACACCATATTCCCTATACGCCACTTGGCGTGACAGGGGTACTTTACATTTTTTTTACCCAGTCACCAGAACATTCTAAGAGTGTCTTTCTAGACATCATGTGCGACAAACCAGATTGTGTAGGGAAGAGACGACAATCGTAGTCCCTGCGGTGTTTGGGTATCTTAATGTAGCTGACCTGTGGGCAAGATTGGATTCATCAAGGTCGAGACAAAGATTTATATTTTAACAATTTATATTTCATTTATATTTCATTTATATTTTATTTATTTTTTTTAAATTTATATTTCATTTATATTTTATTTATTTTTTAAAATTTATATTTCATTTATATTTTATTTATATTTTTTTTATTTTAAACATACATGTTTATATGTGTGTTGTATGTTGTGTTCCTGCTGAAGGCCTGTTGAGCCGAAACGTCGCTCTGGTTTGTATTACTCCACTTGTTGCATCAAACTTTAACCATACTGTTTATATATATATAAATAGTTTCTTTTTTTTTTCTTGTTTCTATAGAAATAGAAAAGAGTTCTTAAATGTTATGTAGAGCCAGTCTTAACATATGGATGCGAATCATGGACAATAGGAAAACAGACAAGGAAATCACTGGAGTCTGTAGAAATGTGGTTTTACAGAAGAATGTTGAGAGTACCATGGACAGCTAAGAAGAGTAATGAAGATGTTCTGAGAGAGGCCAAAGCAAAAAGAGAGCTAATTTCCAATATTAGGAAGAAACAATCATCATTTGTTGGCCATGTAATGAGAAGAGAACAACTGGAATATATTGTAACAACTGGGAAAATTGAGGGACGAAGAGATAGAGGGAAGCAAAGAGAAAAAATAACAGACAGCTTAAGAGAATGGCTTGGCAGAAGGTCAACAACAGAAATTATAAATAGCTGCCGAGATCGAAAGTTGTGGAGAGACATGATCACCTACGCCAGTAGGCCCGGGACTTGATGATGATGATGATGATATATTGTTTCATTCCTCCAAGACTAGATTCAGCTTGTCCATGAGAACCCGGGAAATAAATAAAAACACATTACAGACAGGTGAATGAGCTGAATCCATGCGAGTTCAATAAACCGTCCATGTGGTATGTCTTCTGTGGCATATATCATAACAAGGGAAGGGAACGAGCAATAATTGTAGAGCTGCGGTAAAGCTGGAAGCAGTGGTGGGGTGGAAAGTACACTCCCACATGGTAAAGTGACAGCTTTACGAAAAAGGAAAACAAAAAAAATTCTGACGTTTCGTCCTACATGCCGGCTTCTTAGGAAAACTAGGACAACATAAACGGACAACGAAATAAAAATAAACTCTGCTACATCTAGGATAAGCGGTACAAAATTTATCAAAGGGAAATAAGAAGAAGGATAATACATGAGATGATAAAATAAAGGGAGATGTGCTGCATATTAAGAGAATACAAATTGATAATGTATAAAGATCATCATCAAGTGCCGGGCCTGCTGGCGTAGGTGATCATGTCTCTCCACAACTTTCCATCACGATAGTTATTTATCATTTCTGTTGTTGACCTTCTGCCAAGCCATTCTCTTAAGCTGTCTGTTATTTTTTTCTCTTTGCTTTCCTCTATCTCTTTGTCCCTCAATTTATCCTGTTGTTACAATATATTCCAGTTGTTCTATTCTCATTACATGGCCAAAAAATGATGATTGTCTCTTCCTAATATTGGAAATTAGCTCTCTTTTTGCTTTGACCTCTTTCAGAACATTTTCATTACTCTTCTTAGCTGTCCATGGTATTCTCAACATTCTTCTGTAAAACCACATTTCTACAGACTCCAGTCATTTTCTTGTCTGTTGTCCTATTGTCCGTGTATTCTCGACATTCTTCTGTAAAACCATAGTTTATTACAGTATAAAGATATGTAAGATAAAAAATATAGTTAAATTAATGTGGGACGTATCTGAGATGATCAAGAGGTGCACAGTATGGATAACTGAAGTTGAATGCGGATGTGATGTGGACGTGGGGTGGAGGGGTGTGTGTGTGTGTGTGTGTTAGAGTCACGTGATTAGATGAGAGGTTTTTATAAGAGTCGGATGTGATAACTAGAGGTGTGAATGATGGTCAAGAATTAGACAGGTATCGGGTGAGATAGGGCAGTGTATACTAGGGCATGAAAACATGAGCGAACAAAGACAGACGTGTCATTGGGTATTGTTCCTTGTGTTGCATGAGGGTACGTTGGCTTTTGGTTTTCTCATGTTTTCACGCGTTAGTATAAATGGCTCAATAAAAGTAGATGCTCTATTGATGGAATATTAGAAATATAGGAACGCTTAGGAATATAGATAGGAAACATAACAGCAGGATAGAGCAACGATGGATTGATGGATATTAGAAACACTAGGAAATAACATTAGAAGACACTAGGAAACATTAGAGCAACGAAGAGCAAAAGATGGATTGATGGAATATTAGAAACACTAGGAAACATAACAGCAGGATAGAGCAACGGAAGAGCAAAAGATGGATTGATGGAATATTAGAAACACTAGTAGGAGAGGCAACAGCAAAAGATGGATGATGCAAGGAACATAACAGTTCAACACAGATGGATTGATGGAATTCGAAGAAACATAACAGTAGAGCAGATGGCGAACTAGGAAACCAGTGCCAAAAAAAGTGCAAAAAACCCACAGATTATATCTCCCGTCAACGCTGAAAGCAAATTAGTATGGGAAGAATAATAATAATAAGAAGAAATATAAAACATCATAACAAAAGGTAACAAATCATAACATGCCAACGAAGTCACATCACAGGCTCATAGAACATTATGAAAAAATAACTTTATGTGTTTACAATTGAAACACGCAGTGCGCTTGTCAGGGAAGTCTGGCCAGCCATTTTGTACTCTCGATTCTATCGTCCCACGGAGAGTACTTGTCGAGAAAGCGTTCACGTGGGAGGTGTTTAGAAGACTGGCATTATCAATCGCCGAGGCTAGCACGAGGGGCAAAAAACTAACTTATAAACGAGTGACATTTTGTTTTTATTATTATAGCTGCCAAAATTGAGGGAAGGAAAAATTGATGGTGAATCGATTGAGCACTGAAATTGATTTATTTTTCTTCTTCTAATATTTTCTTTTCTATATTTTTTTCGTATTCTTCTTTTCCTTTTTCCTTCCGTCTATCTATTATTTTTTTTTCTTTTGCATCGTTCTCAGTTTCCGATTACTTTCTTTCTCTTTTTTTTTTAAAATTGTCGCCATCGTTTTGTCCTCTTTCTTTCTGCCGTTATTTCTCTGCATCTTCACCTCTCTCCCTCCCTTACTCTCCCTCTCTTACTATTATTCTCTTCTCCCAACTCTTTCTCTCCCTCTTTTCCTCCCTTTCATTCTCCCCCTCTTTCTTCTCTCACTCCCTCTTTTCCTCCCTCTCGTTCCCTCCTTCTCTCTCCTCTCACTCCCTCTTTTCCTCTCTCTCGTTCCCACCTTCTCTCTTCTCTCACTCCCTCTTTTCCTCCCTCTCGTTCCCTCTCTCTCACTTCTCTCGCTCCCTCTTTTCTTCCCTCTCTTTCACCTCCTCACTCCAAGTTTCTCTCTCTCACTCCTCTCTTTTTCTCTCGCTCCTTCAATTTCTCTCCCTCTCTCTTCCCCCCTCTCTCTCTCTCTCCACTCGTTTTCTCTCTCCTTCATTTCCTCTTTCGCTCCCTCACTATCTTTCTTCAGTTCTATCTCTCTTTGTCGCTCTATCCTCTTGTTCTCCCTCCTTCATATCCTCATTCTCTCTCTTTCTCCCGCTTTCTCTCTCGCCCCCTAAACCAAACAGCGTGGGTTCGAAACCCTATATGCTCACAAGTACCATCTATCTTTATATCGGGGTTAATTTTCATTTAACTATTTTATCCGAACATGATCACTGCACTGTGCATGTGACCTTCATTCTCCAGTCCAGAAGAATACCCTTAGCACTGGACAGAAGTATGATAAAAATAATAGCCAATCTTAAAATCGATTTGACTACACATAGGGTAGACTCATGGGTGACCAGTCTGTTATCTTGATCCTTCTAGCACGACGTGACGTCACATCTCATGCAATTTTTTTGCCATCCATTTCTAGTCATAACGAGATGTTCAATCTTATCAAATGAGTCTATGCCTGTCATCTTTGCTTCTCTTATGAATGCTCTTTCCACTATCTTTCTAGATCTTCCTATGTTTCTGTATCCTGATGTTTCCCATAGAAGAGCCTGTTTTGGATTTCTCTTGCTGTCTCTTCTCAACACATGTCCCACATATGTCCATTTCTCTTATCTCTATATTAGTCTTGAATTCATTCCTTTGTAGATGAGATCGTTGGTTGCATGTCCATTTCTCTTATCTCTATATTAGTCTTGAACTCATTCCTTTGTAGATGAGATCGTTGGTTGCATGTCCATTTCTCTTATCTCTATATTAGTCTTGAACTCATTCCTTTGTAGATGAGATCGTTGGTTGCATGACCATTTCTCTTATCTCTATATTAGTCTTGAATTCATTCTATTGTAGATGAGATCGTTGGTTGTATGACCATTTCTCTTATCTCTATATTAGTCTTGAATTTATCGCATTTCTGGACATCCGGTCAATATGGCGTAGAAGCGGCAGGAATCACTGAGGCTCAGTATGAAAAATGTTCCTACTTTCAGTTTCCTCATATTCCAAGTCCTCACGGCATCAGAGCTGGAAGTTGTCAGCGACCCATAGCTGATGGCTTGCGCCAGGATAGGTGAACCAGAACCATCCAGACCCTGCTCCACCTCTCCGCGGTGCCTCTAGTAACAGACTAACCTGTCTAGTCTAGCCAAGCGAGTAGGGATCGAAGAGGGAAGACAACCCGGTACTCAAAAATGTCGTGCTGAAGTCGGATGTGTTGGGCCGAAAAGCGTAAATATCACAGTTATACTGCAAACCACAACACAACGAGACACGCCCACTTAACGTCCTTTTAAGGGCGGATGATGAAGATGAATTCTATAGTCTACTAGAATACTCTAGAATACTTTAGTCATCGGGCGAACGCAAGCAAGCAAGCATATTACAAGCCCGGCTTACTTCAGGAGCTACTGAGTTTAATGCTCTGTGCACACCGTCAATTGTGTTTTTTTTCCGGATCGTGTTTTGATATTCCGATTTCTTACACTGAATGATAATATCGTATGACGAAATACAGTTCAGCTGCGTTAACTTTCGGTGCGCTTACGCCGTATGTCTTTTTGCGTGTGCTGTTGCTACTATGGAGCGGACTGTAGCTGCCTTTCATTGTTTGGATCCTTCAATGAGATTAGTTTTAATTCGGATGATTCCACTTTCACTGGGCAGTTGAGCAATTATGGATTTTAATTCGTTTGCAGTGATACCAGGGGCCTTCGATTAGCCACAACCATCATTTCATTGTACACAGAGTATTCTTCTTATACATTTGTCTCCTTAATAGTGTTTACTTTTCTTAATCTCTTTTGTTGTTTTCCAACTTTCATATGCGCAGGTATTAAAATAAAAAAAAAAAAAAAAAAAAAAAAAAAAAAAGTAAACTACCCCGGTCACGCCAAGTGCCGTATAGGGAAATATGGTGTTAGTGACCATAAATTTTACAGACCTTCAGCACATGATTTTTGGGGTAATGTGGTCGGTATTACGCCCGTGCCGCTTTACTTTTCCAGAAAAATCCGGTACCCATTTAAGGCTGGGTGAACCCGGAAGCCGTCGGTTGGGATCGAACCCTACCCTTGTCCTTTGTAGTCAGGTTCACTAACCACTGAGCTATCGCTGGCACATGCGCAGGTAAGGATCTCATTATGGCACATGCGCAAGTAAGAATCTCATTATGGCACATGCGCAGGTAAGGATCTCATTATGGCACATGCGCAGGCAAGGATCTCATTATGGCACATGCGCAGGCAAGGATCTCATTATGGCACATGCGCAGGCAAGGATCTCATTATGGCAGATACGCAGGTAAGGATCTCATTATGGCAGATACGCAGGTAAGGATCTCATTATGGCACATACGCAGGTAAGGATCTCATTATGGCACATACGCAGGTAAGGATCTCATTATGGCAGATACGCAGGTAAGGATCTCATTATGGCACATACGCAGGTAAGGATCTCATTATTTCACAGATTACGATTGCGTCGTAAAAAAACGTGTGAAATTCCAATTATTAAAAAAAATGGTAGTTTACCTCGCGCGGTTGCTTTTTCCTTGTATGTACTTCTCTAATTGATCATGCCAGTCACCCATGATGCATTACTGCGACCACGCGTGTGTTTTGAATGTCGTAAAAAAAATCGCAGTTATCTGCCATCTTCATTATCATCGAGTGCCTTCTCCGCAACGAAGGTTGGCTACCATGGATCGCCATTCTATTCTGTTTCTTGCTTTGATGGTGCAGGCTGTCATAGATTGACTTGTCCATCTTTTGATGTTACTCGTCCATGTTAGTCTTGGTCGCCTCTGCCTCTTTTACCTTGTATTTTTCCCCTCCAAGATTACTTCTAGTATGCTGTTGTGTCTTTTAACATGGCCCAAAAATCACATTTGTCTTGTTTGAATTGTGCTTAGTAGTTCTCTTTTCATTTTTAGTTGTTTTAAGACTTTATTGTTTGTTTTCTTTTCCTTCCATCCAATTCTACCTATTCTTCTATATATCCACATTTCAAAGGCTTCAATTCTCTGTTCTGTTTTCTTGTCTAATGTCCATGTTTCTGCACCATATAGGAATATTGAGAAGATGTAACATTTTGCTATTCTTAGTTTTAGCCCTGGTGTTATTTGTTTTGATGTTAGTATATTTTTCTTGACATTAAAATTACTTTTTGCCATTCCTATTCTTTTATTTATTTCAGTTGTACATTTTCCATCACTGGTTATAATAGTCCCCGGTAGTTGTAACTCTGAACTGTCTCCAGATGTATTCCCTCAACTGTGATATTTAATTGTAGGTCTTGAGAATTTTCTTTGTTTATGATCATAGTTTTAGTCTTCTTGATATTCATATCTAGTCCATATTTTTTTTCCTTGTCATGTTTATTTCATTAAGTCATTGTTGTAGATCTTTATGATTTTCTGCTAGTAGTACAGTATCATCAGCATATCTCAGGTTATTGATTATCTTTCCATTAAGTCTGATAGGGGCGGGCCTAAAAGTCAAGTTACCTCCCTCATGTAGTCTCCTTTTTTATACGTTTTATACGATACAGTATCCACTTTTTACTATTGTCATTTCTATCTCTTCCTCATTTTTCCTGTCTTTCTATTTTACACATCTTGACTCTCATCCTACCTTCCCTCATGTAGCCTCCTTTCTTATTTCAACATCCTACTTTCATCTCTTCTTTTCTGTCCACCCCTCCATTCACCTGATCATCTAACATGTAGTTCTAGATAATTGTGCTTCATCGTTTGTTGTCGTTGTCCCTGTTTTCTGAAGAAGGCCACAGGCCGAAACGTCAGTATTGTGTTGTGTTCCTTTCTTGTAAAGCTGTCATCATACCTTGGAGTGTCTAACACTCCCCACCACTGGCTTCCTAAACGGGAGCTCCACCTTTCCCAGGGGTGTCCCGAAGACTAGCGGAGGAAAGAAGACGTCTTACTCCTCCTTTGGTAGGGCAGAACCCTACCCCGTTAACCTAAAAGCCCTCTACTAAACGTGAATTTATATTTACATAATCATCATCATCATGTACCCTGCCGGTTGGCGTAGGCGATCATGTCCCTCCACAATCTTCTATCTACAGTGCATCGTATCAGTTCTGTTGTTGATTGTTTTCCATGCCATGACACCAAGCTATCCAGTATTTTCTCTCTTTGTCGTCCGCGATCTCTCTTTCCTTTTATTTTGCCAGTTGTAACCAGGTATTCCAACTTTCCTCTTCTCATGATGTGCCGGAAAAATGTTGATTGCTTCTTTCTGATGTTTTTTAAGAGCTAACTTTTTGTGTTGGCCTCTTTGAGAACTTCCTCATTGGTCTTTTTAGCTGTACAGGGAACTTTCAACATTCTTCTGAGAAATCCCATCTCTGTGGCTCTAACCGTCTTTTCATTTGTTCGTCTACTGTCCATGATTCGCTTCCATAGGTCAGAATTGATTCTATATAGCACCGATGAACTCTCTTTCTCATTTTTATTGACATAGATTTGTTGCATAAGATATTTTTCATTTTCTGAAATGCTATTTTGGCCTGAGCTATTCTGCTTTTTATTTTATGCGGTGCATCTCCCATCTGATGTAATTATTGTGCCCAAGTATTTGACGCGTTGCACTTGTTTTAGATTTGTCCTGTTTATTTTTATGCTGCATGATGGTGATGATTGTTTCTTCGATATAACCATTACTTCTGTTTTCTTACTATTCAGACTGAGACCTTTCTTGTTGCTTTCTTCTACTGTTTACATAATGCCACGTCATTAAAAAACAAAAAGAATAGCCGTCGCGGAAACGCAAATAGATAACAGAAAGAAAGGAAACTGCGCCCCACTGAGACACGCGCCACGGCGACTGCTAATTTGGGCTAACGGTACAGCCAGCCCTGATATCATGAAGCTTTCATTACCTCCTTAAAACTTGACTGGAAACACTACCTGTGTTAAATACCTGACCAATCCAGGTGTTAAATACACGTGCTCTGACGTAACGGAACACCAGGCCAGGAGCCTAGGCCTGTCAGGAACGAGGCTTTCTCATCAGGTCATCTTGAACTTTCTCGAACTTATATAAATAGTTGCAGATAGTTCCTCTTCTTTCCTGTCAATTATAATCTGTTTACATCAAAAAATAAACCTGAATTAATTATTGTTTAGGTTTATAGATTCTGAAATAAATATTTATAATTTGGTGCTACTCGTGAAGTGATATCGGATTATGTGTTTTAGAAAGCAGATAAGAGTATAGGTGGTATGATGGTAGATCGCTGCTGGTTGGTAGATTGGAGTTGGGTTCGATTGCATAGCGTAATATAATGTAGCACAGAATAATTCAACATAATGGAATATAACATAACAACAATGCAAAATAACATATTACAATATAACACTATGCAATACAACAATAGAATAACATATAATACAACGTAACAATGCAACAAACATAATGCATTATAGCACAATACAACATAACATAATACATTATAGCACAATACAACATAACATTACATTATAGCACAATACAACATAACACATTATAGCACAATACAACATGACATAATGCATTATAGCACAATACAACATAACATATACATTATAGCACAATACAACATAACATAATACATTTAAGCACAATACAACATAACACATTATAGCACAATACAACATGACATAATGCATTATAGCACAATACAACATAACATAATACATTATAAACACAATACAACATAACACAATACATTATAGCACAATACAACATAACATAATACATTTAGCACAATACAACATAACATAATACATTTTAGCACAATACACATAACATAATACATTATAGCACAATACAACATAACACAATACATTTTAGCACAATACAAAATAACATAATACATTTAGCACAATACAACATAACACATTATAGCACAATACAACATGACATAATACATTATAGCACAATACAACATAACATAATACATTTTAGCACAATACAACATAACATAATACATTTTAGCACAATACAACATAACATAATACATTTTAGCACAATACAACATAACATAACACATTATAGCACAATACAACATAAATAATACATTTTAGCACAATACAACATAACATAATACATTATAGCACAATACAACATCACACAATACATTTTAGCACAATACAACATAAACGTAATACATTATAGCACAATACAAACATAACACATTATAGCACAATACAACATGACATAATACATTATAGCACAATACACACATAACATAATGCATTATAGCACAATACAACATAGCATAATGCATTATAGTACATACAACATAACATAATGCATTATAGCACAATACAACATAACATAATGCATTATAGTACAATACAACATAACATAATGCATTATAGCACAATACAACATAACATAATGCATTATACACAATACAACATAACACAATTACATTATAACACAATACAACATAACACAATACATTATAGCACAATACAAAATAACATAATACATTTTAGCACAATACACATAACATAATACATTTTAGCACAATACAACATGACATAATAGATTTTAGCACAATACAACATAACGTATACATTTTAGCACAATACAACATAACACATTATAGCACAATACAACATGACATAATACATTATAGCACAATACAACATAACACATCATAGCACAATACAACATAACATAATACATTATAGCACAATACAACATTAAAATAATACATTTTAGCACAATACAACATAACATAATACATTTTAGCATAATACAACATAACACAATACATTTTAGCATAATACAAATAACGTAATATATATAGCACAATACAACATACAAACATTATAGCACAATACAACATAACGTAATATATTATAGCACAAACAACATAACGTAATACATTATAGCACAATACAACATAACGTTATATATTATAGCACAATACAACATAACGTAATATATTATAGCACAATACAACATAACACATTATAGCACAATACAACATAACATAGCATAAAAATACACAATACAACATAGCACAATACACATAACAGATAATTAACGTAACATTGCAACAGTACACAATAACAGAATACAACATAACATAATACATTATAGCACAATACAATATAGCACAATACAACATGACATAATACATTATAGCTCAATACAACATAACATAATACATTATAGCACAATACACATAACATAATGCATTATAGCACAATACAACATGGCATAATACTTATAGCACAATACAATACAACATAATACATTATAGCACATACAACATAAACATAACGTAAAAATACACAACACAACATAGCACAACACAACACAATACAACATTGCACAATACAGCATAAGACAATACAACTTAATGCGACTTAACATAATACAAATTGACACAACAAAAATTAAATATCAGAATAAAAAAACAACATAACCTAAGAAACAGCAAAAACAACAAACAAAACACACAACACACAACAAACACAACAAACAACAAACACAAACACACAACATTCCAGCCGACCGAAGCAAAGGAGATCTGAATTGTGTTTACATCCGTCATTAGAACTGTCGCCAGTCATCATCAGTGCTGTGGCCTTCTGGAGCACTG